>DVZL01001113.1:0-18996 GCA_018236625.1 Lasaia peninsularis
TCCATCCCACCTCTCACATTCCATGTGCCTATTTGGCACTCTCCACTCCTCGACCCGCCCATTCGAGCCTGACGTGATGGGTGGCGGCCCCCATCGCCGTATTTGCCTCTTTTCGTACCGACGGGAGCGAATCGGTACGCGTCGCCTCCAGGGTACGCCCTATCCCGCTCCGCGGTGTGATTTTTTCGGGCCAGAATTGCAGTCCAGTGGACTGGCAGGAGACGCGACGTGCACGCTTCTGGCCAATGACCCCCTATATTCTATCTTATACTGGATAATTAATAAAACGTAGTTAAAGTGATTTAGAATGTATTGTCTCAACATTATCTCGAAATTAAAGTAATTCTTAATCTATATGTATTATAAAAATAAAGTCTATATGTATTTTTATGTTTGATATGCTGTAAATTATTTATAAATGTGCGTGTATATTTTTATGTTGTCGGTAAATAAAATTATTGTTCAGGACCAAATAAAAACTCAACCTTGGTTTTGAACTAAAACGCACGGATAGAATGTACAAATCTCAAAACGAAAAAGAACTGATTTCATTATACGATTCATTGTTTTTTGTAACAATTCTCAGGGATTTTAAAACATTTGGACAAAATCATCTTACGACATTCGGGTATTCAGGCAACATAATTACAAAATCGTGACAAAATAACGTCGGTGCCGTTAACATGTGCGGGAACATTACCTCTAAATATTATTTTACGCAGTGACTTCCCTCGCAATTAAATATGACTTTTATTAATGTAACAATCGCGAACAATGCTTCAGAATAAACTCTTCAAATGTCCACACAGTACGAAAGAAGTTCGTTGATCGTCTTTTAAACGATCTCAGGTTATTGCAATGTTATTAAGTTGCAAAATTTTATTAGGTCAAGGATGCATTTCAACACACTTTCTACCATATACTTGACGGCCAAAGACCGTGTTACCAAGTTCATTTACATTCATCTCACCTTTCAACCTTTTTACTTGGTTGAGAAATGTATTTGAATAGTAATTGTACTGCAATAAATAACAGTTTATCTATACATACACAACTTTCGGTTTTGATTAAATTAGTAACGGATATTTTAGAGATTAACTATAAGACAACACTGTTTTCTTTTTATCATTGATTTTAAATACAAATTTATTGATGATTTCAAACCAGATATATTATGAGGAACCTCAATTTAGATCTGATTTCACTTGTTCAAAGATTAAGTTTTCGTGCAAAACAATTTTTAAAGTCACGAAACTACGATTGTGCACAGGAAAGGGCACGCTACGATGCGGTTTTAATTACTTATGTAGGTTTCATAAAACTTTCAGCTTAACCTTATTATTCATAATAATAATAATCCTTCTTTTATAACTATATAATAAATAATAAAATAATCTTTGATGGGCTTTATGGACGTTAAAGATTTGACAATATTGTTTATTTTTTTTCTAAAAAGAATTTAACTACGGACGTTAACTCTATTTCAAACTTCATAATAAATATAATTTATTTGGAGAATATTGGTGTTAAGAAAACAATTACATTTTTAATTTTACAAACATTACAATATACAACAACACTTAAACTATACAAGTTTACCTATCAATATAATCTACATTATTGTGATGTACAAAATTATAATATTTAATCAAATTAACTATTCATGCGTATTATCTGACTGTTAGGTGTATATCAATTGGTTTTTTCAAATTTTTCTTCATAATTTAGAAGGAGGAACAAGCAGACTTATTACCTGATCTACTACACAACGCATATAAACCAAATATATTAATGACTATTCCTACCACCTAATAAATTAAGTTTTTTAGATCAACTTCGGGCAAAAGTGATACATACAAAGAATGGGAAATAAGATAATGCAAATTGTAAATTTAAAAATGTAACTTTCCAGTGCTGGAATGATGGGCGAAGGCCTGCTGACTCTCACGTATGGCAAGCACCACGCCTGCATCCTTAACGAGGTGGGCGCGGCGTGGCGAGGCGCCAGGTACTCCGACCTGGTGCTAGTCTGTGACGACGCGGTCCCGTTAGCTGCACATCGCATCGTGATGGCTGCTGCTAGCCCTTTAATAAGGTAACATATCTAATATTTATAATTAAACAACTCAATAAGGAAATTAGGTAAAATGGAGGAATATTGTAACTGTAGGTCCAAGACTCAACATTGCAAATTAAGTTGTTTAAGTCAAAAAGTTGTTCGGTTCTATTGTCATTAATTATGATAAAACCTATTACAAGCTTAATAATAATGTTTTATCAATTCCTATTGCGATGTAAAACATGTACCTATTCCAAGAAATAAAATTGATGGTCAAATGGTTGATAAATAAGGTTAGGCTTCTTAAATTAAAAATAAGTGTCAGTAAGAAAAACTTTTAATTCCAAACTGTATTCAATTTTGAATAATAAGAATACTCACATAAATCTTAAATCAATGTTTGAAATTTGAAATGTTCAATTATAATAATTGGTTAACCTTTTAATTGTTTTTATAATTTGTGTTTTTACCAAACTGGTGTTTTAGCGGCGCACCTGTGTGTCGCTACTTTTTTCTATAGAACACGGTTGTCCTTTACCATTGGAAGATTCGTGTGCTTGATCTCAATAAATAAATTTATACGATAAAAAATAACTGAATTTTAAATTCAACAATAAAATTACATTTACATTTTATTTCAGGAAAATTCTCGATGACACACCATCGATCGAGAATCCCGTAACAATCCACATGTCTGGTATCAACAGCACACTCATGAGGCATCTCCTCGTATTTTTGTATAGCGGACAGGCGTATATAGAGGTTTGTAATCTAGTATTTGAATATAATATAATTCATTTCAAATTCCTTTAAATGGTACGAACAAATGTAGGAAAAAAATTGTAAACAAATTATTTTCTATGTTTTTCAGTCTGGAGAAATTGATGACATGCAAGAACTGTTCGAACTTTTAGAAATCAAATCAGATGTATGGAAATCCACGAAAGAACGTCAGCAAGCAGAGGAAAGAAATAGATCATGTGACAGATTAAAAGCCAGAACATTAAAAACAGACATTAACAGTAATGAAAGTAGTAAACATGAAGCACCATCGGGTTCATCACACTCGGAAAGTGAAAGAGTTACACCAGGAGCAAGTTACAGTAAAGAAAAAGACAGAGGGGAGTCAGAATCATTATGTATAAAAAAAGAAAGTATGTCTACAAGCAGTAACGATGAAAGGGAAGATGAAGAACAAGAAGGTGAAAAAAGGGATGAATGTGGACGAGTAAGGTCACGTCGTCGCAGTTCTTCCAACCCTGTAAATTTATCAGTGGTGAGAAATTCGGACAACAATAGCAGTGAACACGATGACTCACAAGAACTGGACGTGGAAACAGTTGCGGCGAAGGTAATTTTTCTAAAATATCTATTCAATTTTCTTATGTAAGCTTCAACTATTAAGAAAAGTAAGGCTAATTCAACTTCACTATTTAGAAACACCATACCAATAAATGTGTATTCAGCTATCGTCTAAAAATAGCAGAATAATAGATTCAGAGTTATTTCGGGAAAATTATACTAAAATCTGTGTAGTAAGACAGCCTATTTACTTTCTATATGATGTTTTATATCCCAACGGCTCTATTTTTGAAACTGAAATATTAAATTAAATAGAGCTGTTTAAGGCTAAAGCCGTAACAAACACAAAAGTTTTTGTATTTACTTACTAATAATATAAATCTGAAGTTTCTTTATTTGTTTGTTTGTTTGAACGCGCTAATCTCAACATCTACTGACACGAGTAAAACAATTATTATAGAGGGAGGGCATAGACCGTTAACATCACCCTATAAAGATGGAGCTGCAATAAAAATGTAGTGGAAACTGGAGAAAAAATATAATAATAAGACTTACCTTGCGTGCGCTGAGTACCTAAACGGTGAATGTTACGCAAAAATAATATACTTATAACAAAATTGTTTGACGGATAAGTTATTTATTAGTATTTAAATAAAATTGCGCTATGTAAGAATTTAGTATAGTTTAAAACGCCTACATTGATAAGCGGGGTGTATGGCTCAATGTATTTTCAAAAATGTTTAAGTGAGATATTAACAAATTTTATGAAATTCATTCTTAAGATTCCCGTTTTGCATAGGATTTTAGGACTTACGTTTACATAAAAAATCGATTACGTTAAATAACTTAATAGTATTACATAAACAGGCAAACTAAGTCGCGGGATAGTTAAAAAATATGAGTTAGTCCGCCGCTTCATTTGAAAATTTTACCATTCATCTACGGGAGTTTGAAAGACTCGGCTGTCTATCACAGCCAACAAAACATTTAAACGCATTCTTTTTCCTCGAAACAAAGGGAATTTTTAATTTAAGAACGATTTAAAAGTAAAATTTAGAAACGTAATTTTTTAACGCAACTGTTTTTTAATTTTTAGAATATCGAAAGGAGAAGATCGACATCATCAAGTCAAGAGGATCCACCGCAAGAAACCGTATATAGAAGACAACTGTTAAACGATCGGTTAGGAAGAGGCATCGAAAGAGCAAAACGGAAATCGCACTACTTGGAACCTCCGGAATTGGACTTGAGGACCGTAAAGATGGAAGAGTACGGACACTTGAAACCGCCCGATAGCGAATTCATGGCCCTCGTTCAGACGTCGCCCGAAAACTACGTTGTCACTCCGCACAGAAAAAGAAGACCCGGATTTCACAATTCGCCATCTCAAAATCCTCCTTTCGTATCTTTCCCACCGAGCTACTTGGAAGAGATGGCCCACCTGCGATACGCACAGGCGCCGAGCGTGGCGGCCGGCGTTGCGCGGCTTGGCGCGCTGCACCAGCTCAGCGCGTCCGCACCGCCGTACTTGCCGGAGCGGAGCGCCACGCCGCCAGCGGCCGCCCACGACGACGGTCTCAAGTACCGGCCGCCCAGCGCCGGCTCGTGGGGCCCGTGGCTGTGCCAGCCGCAGATGGGCGCCGACGACACGCCGCCTGCCGACCTCGAGCAGGGCTCCAGCAAGCAGGCGCCCGTGCGCGAGTACCGGTGCGAGTACTGCGGGAAACAGTTCGGCATGTCGTGGAATCTCAAGACGCACCTTCGAGTGCACACCGGAGAGAAGCCGTTCGCGTGTCGACTCTGCGTGGCCATGTTTAAACAAAAGGCACATTTACTCAAGCATTTGTGCTCGGTGCATCGGAACGTCATATCGTCCAGCGAAAACGACGGACGAACTAACACCCCCGGACGTTTTAACTGTTGTTTTTGCCAGTTGACCTTCGAAGCTTTACCCGAGTTGATCAGACATCTGTCCGGGCCGCACAATAGTCTTCTTCTCAGTAAAAATTTACACGAATGACGTCCGTGATGCGATCCGCTCGGCGCGTTCCACTGGACTTTGAAAGTTTTCTCGGTCTCATTAGATTCGAGTTCCATTGTGATATGTGTTTATTGTAATTAAGTTAAGTGTTAGATTAGGAGCACGATATCGCAGAGCGATCTTAAAATTAGAACATTTGCAGTACCGTTTTATTGCGAGTGTGAAAAAGCAATGTTTTATTTAATCATATTTGCCGAATGGGTCCAAACTGTTATAATTTGTTTAAAAATTATAATTCGGGACCAATACCTTCCGTAATAGTATTTATTTAAAATGTATTGCATTAGCGTAAATAATGTTTAAAAGCCACCGACACATTAATTCCTTAAGCATAGAAAATAGTTGTGATTGTCAAAGAAAAGTTGCGAAGTAACTCCCAAGTAATGACGGGAACGTCACGTAAGCTACCTCCTAATTTAAATCAGTGTTTATAAAAACTGTCGGTGACGTATTTTTCATCATTGGCTCTATACTTCATTTTGAAAAAGCATACAGCCAATGCTTCTAGTCAGAATTGGAACTTGTACAAATCAATGTCTTATTCATTCACTAAGATTTTGAAAGATCCTGTAGCTATAAAATTTTAAATTGTCTTTACAGTTATTTTAAAAAAAGTTGTTGATCAAAATCCATAAAAATAAAAATGTTTAGTGTTTAATCTATTCTGACTTTCTTTCGCAGCTTTTCAAAGACCTCTAAAATCTCAATATTAGCTTGTATTGTTATTACCTACCTTCTAAAGTTAATAAAATGTGTTCGTAATATAAAATACCGCCCGAAATATCTTCCCGATTTCCATTTGTGTCGATTTTATTCCAATGTGGATGAACACCAAAGATTTGTAGTTGTTTTGGTGTATAATACAATAAGAGAAATTTTAGGGACCTGATATGATTTTGATTTGTTATACTTATTGTATATAGGTACCATTTAAATAATCTCATGACTTTACAAATTATTTTCTATTTCGTAATAGTGATTTCACTACAATCCTTCTATTTTATATAAGTACTAGTTTCTCTCTAAGTGTTATTAATTGGCGTTTTGACCGTAACGGCAATCAATAATTCTAGATAATTTTATTAGAATATTTTAGGTTGTTTAAACGCTTGGAAGTTATCAATAAAGCGAATTAACATCGTGGCCAGTTATTTTAATCTGTTTTTAAAGTAGTAAATCAGTATGATGGTATGTTTTGTACTTTTGTGTTTGTAACTATTATTATTCCACAATGCTGTTGCTTTAGCAAAGCGTTGGGTGTCACTTGAAGTGTCAAAATGAAATTTAAATCTTTGAAGTGATTCAAAATTTTGTTTAATTTTACATGTTCATATAATATATAAAATGTAATACTCATATAAAATATTTTGAACCATATGTTTACATGGTTAACAGTTTTCGATAACATAAAAATCGAATGCTACCTATTTCACTTTTTATTTTTAATTGTTTATATCTTTTCGTAATATTGTTTACGGAACCCATTTTTACCCATTATTATTTACAAAAAAAAGTTACCATGCCGATATTTAAAACTAAAAACTAAAAATGAAACAGTAATATTACAGATTCAAACACAAACCAGTGTACCTACTATTGACAAAGTTATATAAAATAAAAACTGAATTCCCGAACATAGTCACTATCAATTTATCAGCTCGAAAGCTGCATCAAGAAATCGCAGTTTTTATAATTATGGCAGAAAATAGAACAAACATTTTAGGCAATGCTCACTCTAAAGATGTAGTTTATTAAAAAAAAAACTAAAGTTACCAGAACATCGTTCAAAACTTAGATATAGAAAAAGTCATCGAATCGCTTTAATGATTTTAATATGATCGTTACCTATGGATATACCTGATTTGTTCTATTTTTATTTTTTTATTTACGTGTTTTTTTTTTAAATTGGGGAACAACTTAAGTTTAAGTATTGTGATTTTGAGAGTTAGATTAAGGGTATGTGATAAATGTGTTGTAGCGTGGTAGAGAACGCTGTCTTCCATTGCGTTTTCCATAGCTTGGTTGATGTTGTATATAGTTAGTTTTAAGTATTTCATGACAATATCGTCCAAACTGCTGCCCGTTTATACGTAAAGAACCAAACTGAACAAGTTATTTTATAATATGAATGGCACTAAAGACTATTGGTTAACAATATACACCTTACAAATTCTACTTACACTATAACTTGCACCAATAACACTTAAAAAAACTTTTTCTTTAAATTTTTCAGTAACTACTCATCAAGACTTAGTTTAAATGTTTACTTCAAATTTTCATTATTGTTTATATTGTATTTGCGTGTGACGTAAAAAACCTATATTATTTCGTTGTATTAACATTCTTACTATTAAAAAATAAATATACATATTTTTGTAATTACTATTTATAGGATATTCTACAAATATGTGATATTTTTGCAGTGCCTTAATGCAGTATTTTTATGAAAATGTTAAAAGTATTCTTATAAGTGTTCATTAATACTTAACTTGCGTTCCTGCAGCAAGAAATTTGAAATAATTTAAAAAATAAATCAGTTAAAAATTATAAAATTTAAGAATCATCGTAAAGTTACACTTTATTACCGCAATGTGATTTTATATTACTTATTGCTGGTAATATATAGAATAAAGAAAGTACTATGTCGTTATATAGTAACTGTAATATAGTGAAAGAGATATAGAAATTCAGTGCGACAGCCCAAATATTCTCTTATTTTATTTAGATATTTTTAAAGAGAATTTAGAAGCTAATCTATTGAATACACTCTTAAACAAGAAAATGTCGAAAACAAATACTCATTAATAGAAACCATTTGTTGTTCAATACAACGCGATTCTAATACTTTTTCAGGGTTTTTGAATTCTTATACAACCATCTCAGATTCGCTTTATATCAATCTATCATATTTATTTTATACAAATAGTTATTCAGACATAAAAGCGATGTTTTCAGCACGTATTCTTAAAATTAACTTTAAATCCTTCTTTATAACATAGCCAATTTTCAATTATTTCAATAGCAACGTGATACATTACCCGGGGACAAATATGACCCATCGCCCTTTTGAAGAGACAAGTAGTAGTAGACCTGATGGTAAGTGATCACCGCCGCCCACGAACACCCGCAACACCAGAAGTATCACAGGTGCGTTGCCTACCTTTTAGGAATGAGTAAGCTCTTTTCTTGAAGGTTCCTAAGTCGTATCCGTTTGGGAATACTGCCGCTGGTAATTCGTTCAATATAGGTGTAGTACGAGGCAAAAAATGCCTTAGGAAACGTACGGTTGAGAAGTGCCATGCATCAAGGTATTTCGGCTTCGTTAGTATTTCGTTAATGTTATACATATGTGAGTCAGTGATAGTGCTCTAAAATTCGAAATTAGTGCTTTCCAAAGGTCGAAGTGCAACATTTGTATTTGCAGTTTACATTTTTTTCTCAATTTAGAACTTAATGCTGTATACCAATCATTATCCTATGACCTATTTTACATATAAGTTGAAATTACTTATATAGTCAACTTAGTATCATAAAGTTGAATTGCCGATTGAAAATTCACCAAAAGTTCTATCAGTGCCCTAATTTAGCTACCTAAGGAAATGGACACAGAACTGGTTATTGTTAAAAAGGAGACACTGCTATTTAACTATAAGAAGAAGTTTTGAACGGAGACAGATTTGAATAAAAGATGTTTAATCATCAAAGGGACTTGTAATAACAAGCGATCATGATGTTATAATTTATTTTATCCAATCTGTCAAAATGCTGCTGTAAATAAATGTATTCAAAACTGGCCACTCTCCGTAAAGTTAACATACAAAATGCTTTGTCGTGATCTGTGATCTTATATGATTGAATACTAACATGGACTTGTGACTCGAATATTACGAGTTTATTTCAAATATCTCTGTGTGTAACACAAACACATACAACAAATAGTTGTAATAATATACTATTGTGAATTCCGTTTTCTATGAGAATGCTAGCAAAACTGTAAAACCAGTTTTAAAATAAGTAACATTGTAAATATTTAGAAGTAAGTAAGAATGAATAAAAGCTTAACTTAATCTTGTTGAACTTGAATATTGATTTTCTCTGTTAATTGTAAATTAAAAAATAATTTTAAGTTTTCACTTAGTGTAGGTACAATTTTTGTAGATATTGTTTAGGATATTAACATTCTGTAAAAATGTGTTCTTACTATAGTAAATTAAATAACGAGAATATTTTAGTTACTCAATATATTTATTTTAATTATATCCTTTGAATAATTAATTTTAGTTGAGAGGTCCTGATTATCCCTTAACAGTACAACTAACATTAATTATGTTTCCTTAATAATACAATTTGAGCATCTAATTCGAAAGATATCAATACTTCTGACACTTTGAACTTCGTAGCTTATTTAAATTCCAGCAGTTAGACAGACTGGCTAAAGTTTATGGACCAAATTATTTAGTATTAAATCACAGGGAAGGAAAAAATTAAAATACTAACCAATTTGAATTCATTAACTATTAAAGCAACCTGTAGACAAAACGGCTGGATTTTGGCAAAAATTTAATTATTCAAGAAAAAATGTATAGAAATTTCACTCTTAAAGAGAATGACAGTTTTTTTTATTAGTGGCTTTCGCCCATTGTTTAGGACTGAGATTTCGCCAATGTCTATGTAGGTTTATTATTTGGACACGTGAAAATTTTAATTTACGTTTTTCAATAAAAAAAGTACCTATCTTGGCTTGATTTTTTATAGAGTGACTAGCTGACCCGACAAACTTCGTACCGCGTAACAGTCAATGGGTCATTCTCTGATTGGAATATTTTTGGTGATTTTTTACGAAAAAATTAAAACCTTATAGCAGAGTAGTTATTTGATACTAGTATCATTACTTGATTCTTAATTAATAAAATTATGTGATTGGCACTATCCTAATAAATGATTTTGGGGAATAAATCAAGATTTTTCATAAATACATGTTGAGGATAATGACTATGCGTCTTTGTTAATGACAATACGATAAGGATAAATGATTATTGTTATGAACAATGACTTTTGACGTCAGTTTACAATAAAAAATCATCTCATCATCACCATCTCAGCCATAGGACGTCCACTGCAAAACATATAATATCCTCTTATATCCCCCTTCCATGGGACTTCCAATTGGACCTATCAAAGGAGGCCTGCTTCCAGCGGGTTCCTGTGTTATGTCGTTATTCCATCTGGTGGGGGGTACCTCTACAGTGTACTTGCCGGTCTGTGTTCTCCACTCTAGAACCTTCTTGCCCCATCGACCATCGGTTCTATATGTATATCGGTATATGTTCTTCGAGCTATGTGCCGTGCCCACTGCCCACTCATTTCTGATTCGATCGCGTAGAGAAACTCCTAGCATAGCCATTACTTGCTGCGCGACTGAGTTTTTTATGAGGCACACAGAGACCAAGTCTCAGCACCGTAGGTATCACTGGTTTAAAAACCTTGGTTTTTAAGAACTGCGGTATTTTAGACGAAAATACGCTGTGTAACTTCCGGAGCGTTGATCAGTCGAGTTGGATCCGCCGAGTGACCTCTTTCTCGAAGTTGCACCTGCCTAACTGGATGACTTGTCCTAAGTTAACGTAGAAGACGTAGAACGTAGAAGTTCTTCGGGACAGCTAGTATCATTAAACAATAAATAAATAAATACCGTCTACCGTCTCATCCATCACTTTGAAGGGGTAGGCAGAGGTAAATATACACCCATGATTAGCCACCGATATTAGGTCCCATAGTATGGCAAGTCCCTCGCTATATCGGGCTACTAAACTAATCTTATTCTTATTTTTTAAGATAAACTGAAAAATTCATAAATCCTGGTAATCAAACCCGGGACCTCGAGCGTCAAAGTCGAACACCAATAATAATTACACTCGACCACAGAGACGAATTTATTACACAAGACGGGGAGGTGAGATGCTTGGATCAACTCAGAAAAGTATTTTCCAGGTTATTCCAATGTCGAACATCGATTTGAGGAAAAAACACAGAGGCAAAATCACAGAGCACAGAATCACCGCCGCGCGGTAGAGGGGCGCGCGGCGGCGATTTGTTGCTCTGTGGGCGAAATAGTATCGATACAAAAAATGACAATGAAGTTTGTTTAAACTATCTAAATACTTTCCTATCGAAATATATCTACAAACAAATATTATAATAATACAAATAAATAAAATTGTAGTATCTATAGTATAAAAATAACCACTTTTTACTATATTATGCATGTGTAAATATTACACGGTAAAATAAAAAAGAACATTTTTACACATTTTTGTCTGTCTATTTGTTTCGGCAAATATCTGGTACGGCTAGACCGAGTTTATTACAGACATATACATAGATAGCCGGCCAAATCTAAAATAATGTAGTATATGTAGGTACCTAGTAAACATACATTACATACAGACACTCCAATTTTATTTATTCGTTTCGATTGAACATTATTTTTGAAATAGCCGGCCGGTTTCGCTTTTGTCATCATCATCAGGGCTAAAACTTAGTAAAATTAGTAAAATGTAAATGAATGAATCAGTATATTCATTGAGTTTATTTTTGACGGATACTCTATATGTATATTATGTTTATCCAAAGTTTAAAAAAAAAAATAACTCACAATTGCAACGACTCGTGTTTACAAGGAGTAGGGGCCGCAGGAGTCTTGAACCTAGAGGCAAGATCCTCCTTAAAACCTTGTAACAAACTCTGTTGTTCCATCAGTATATCTGTAATTAACATATTATGTAACAACCATAGTCGAAAGGTAAAACAAATAAATAAATAAATAAATATTTCCGAATAGGCCAACTGCCTTCCTACCAGGCAGCTCGTAAAAGGCGAGCATAGGTTAACTGGGTAACTACCAACATGACCATTGGTGGTAGAGTGCTGTGCAGCAACTCGCTCGGGTAGGGATCCATGTCGGATAATGACATTGTCGTGTTCCGGTCCGGAGGGTAGGGTAGCCGCTAGACTTGCACATAAGGTCTAACACTCCGACTATAGAACCGACAGAACGAAATATTTTTGTTCCATCTATAAACGTGTGAAATATTACCAACCGTTTAATCTATTGATCTTATGTTCTATAACTGTATAAACATCGGCAAACTCTGTTCCTTCTTGCCTTATGTCTCGTCTCTCTCCAAATAGTAATGAAACTTCGGAGACGTTAACCAATTCGTTGAAGTGTAAAATTCTCTCACGTCCATATTCATCATTCCAATAGAAGTTGTTATTAATATTTTGGTATAAATCGTCCAGCGATTTACATTTTCTCAAATTGGCAAAGATTTTAATATCTTCAAATTTCATTTTGAACTTGTTTACTCGATGTAATTAATATACTAGAATGATCAGTTAAAAAATAGTTCTACCCTCAAATGCCCTTTTACAGTCTCTTGCAATTAAAGTAAATAATTGTTGAATAATTGTTTACGTACCTACAAACATAATGTATACCTACCTTCAAAAGAGATGCATTATTAAATAATGCACTTTGTCCAGTATTAATATCTTAAGGTTTTCCAAGAGATAGTGAAATATTTGTAGATATTTACCGAATATTGGTTTGCGATGAACTTCCAATCTGCTAAACTGATTCTGATAAAATTTATAAAAAGAAATTAATAAATTCTCGTTGGTAAAGGTTAAAAAAAACGTTAAGCCTACTACAAGTTTTATTTCTGGATCAAGAGAAGTCATATGGTCACAGGTTTTTCATTCGAGCCACGGTGGCCTAGCGGTACACGCTACGGACTTCCATTTCAAAAGTCTTCAATTTCCATTTCGAACTTCGCCACGCACCAATGAGATTTTCTGACTCAAGTAGGTATCTATATTTTCTAAGTATATTCTTATGGTGAATGAAAACATCGTGAGGAAACCCAGGATTTGTACCCGAAATCTTGACGGACTTGCCATCTGTCCATCACGGGACCCAATATTATCGGCTAATCGTGGGCGCATATGTTTGCCTACCCTTTCGGGGACATAAGTGTGACGATATTTATATTCGTGATACTAGTATTATAACTAAGCTAGGCAAGTGTCCAGTCGTGACACTTGGCCCTCGGTGATCTCTGCCTACTCTACAAGGGACCTGGCGTGAAGATATGTACATATGTAATACTCCTATTCAATAAACAAAGAATGTGTATTGGTCGCTTGACGTTTGAGCTTTTCTGTAAACCAAAATACAGGTATCGGATAGTTGTTACTTTTTATTTGCCTTGCTCGGGCGGTTCTTTCCGCCTTTTTTTATGGGATAAGACAGCGAACAGGCACACGGGTATCCTGATGGTAAGAGACAACCGTGGCCTATAGACACCATAGATGTTGTAGGTGGCCGTTGCCCTGTGGTCGGGCTGTTAGACCTTATGTGCAAGTCTACCGGCTACTTTACCCTCCGGACTGGAACACGACAATGTCATTATGGCGGCAGGAATAGGTAAGGCGGTGAATCCCTACCGGGGCGAGTTGCTGCACAGCACTCTACCACCTAGTTAATGTCATGGTGTTGGTGACAATAGACCCTGTGCTCTCCTCTTACGAGCTACCTGGGTGGAAGGCAGTTGGCCTATTCTACAACGGAACCCGGATCAACACGGTGTACTTGCCTAAGTTCCTCCACATTCATTTCTATTATTACATTACACTCTCAAAATTCAATTTAATATTATACACAAAATAGTGAGATTATGGAATGTTGACAGATTTTTTAACAGATTAAAGCCACTTTGTTCCCGCCAAGATGTAACGTTATCTGGTTGTTCCGAGTGCTATGATAAAATTAGCTTTCGTTGTAATAGTCAAAGAGCTTAGGAACAATTTCACACCTTCATAAGACAAAAAATGTAAAATTAAATGAATAAATAATGTTATGCCCATATTTCCGATAGGATAGGCAGAGATATGTACCTACCTCCACATACACCCACGATTAGTCGACGAAATTAGGAACAAAAAAATGAATAAAGTACCTATGAAAGTCTAGGTTTCGTATAAAACGACTTTATTTAGGTAAAAACAATTAAATAAACAATATTTAAACGTAATTGTCTCTATTTCGGTGATTTCCCTAAAACATGCTGTCACGCTATTAGAACCCTGACGATGTTATTGTTCAAAGTTAAATTTTGCTATACAAAATATTTTATCTGCAGCTTCGACCACGTTTTACAGGATTTGTCACGGAAACTTCTAGAGCCATTGACATGTAAATTATTCCGTTTTTAACAAAGGTTAGTTTAAATAATTTAATTTTCTCATACAAAACAAACATGTTTCATTTAAAATGAGATATATACAAAAAATAATAAATTTTTGAGAGCACATTTTGTGTCTCTGGACGGTACAGAATTTTTGAGAAAAAGAGATAAAAAATCCTACATTAGGTCCAGCTAAAAGATAGCTTTTTAACTCGATTCTGAATATTCTTATTGTATGACACTTTTCAATATCACGTCTTTAACTATAATTACGCCAAATTCGTTTTTCAGATTCGGAAAAGAATGACATTAGAAATGTATAAAAAAACTTAATTTTCAAGTTTTAGTATTTTTACAATGTAATAACTGCTTGAGATTTTCGTATTTAAAAATATAGCTCTTATAACTTCGCATGCGTGAAATATTTTAATAACACAGATAACTTTCAAAGGTCAATTTTTTAAGACTTATAATACTACTAGTGTAAAAACATATTTTCTTTTTAATGTAGTCGATTAAATAGCCTATGTTTTTCTTCAAGGTTAACTCTATCTCTGCACCAAATTTCATCTAAATCAGGTCAGTGGTTTAGGCGTGAAAGCGTAACAGACATGCAGATAGATAAGAGTTACTTTCGTATTTATAATATCGGTAGGGATAATACCCAGGTAAAACATTAAAATTGTTATTAACAATAGAATCTCAAAGGAGCGACTAACTCGCTCTCACAAAACCGCGACTGGTTTATTGTGACCTTGTCAACTTCATAAAATTGACTCAAAGAGAGGTTAGTTAGGTTAGGTTAGTAATACTACATATTCGGGACAAGTCGTGGTTAGGAGTTTGATCTCCAGATAGTAAATTTAGCTTCATGGTTATAATGTTGGTACGAGACCGACAGAGAAAAAAGTTTTAACTTTTTCACATACAATTTGCTTATGATTGATAGCCAACACAAGCAATTTGCATACTTTGGAGTTTAACCATTTAGTGTAATAAAACTGTATAAACCAGTGGAAAATAAAGCTGAAGTCCACAAGCTCTGCGGCTATCAAACGTTTAGCTTTCAGAATTTTTTATTTATTTTTATATTGCAAAATAAAAACACGCGGTCGCCAGAACCTTGTCAGCATTCATTTGTTTTGACGTGAATATACGTTTTCACCAAAATAACCGAATTGGCCGCGTTTGCGAATATATTATACAGAAATAACTGAAGCGTTGAAATAATTACGTAGTTTTGACGTACATTTATGATACAAACAAATCCTTTTTCAAGTGAAAATAATTCAACGATTATTTTATTTCTATAGATTTAAGAATAAAACTCTTAAGAACCTGTACGATTAACCTGGACAATATACGATTAAGGAATGGCAATCATTTATAAACAAATATTTTTATTAAGTAATTTTAACTTTTTTTTCTCAAGTCAAATATCAAGGTTTTAGGTAACTATGTTTGCAGTATATATTTTATCTTTTTTTTTTTATAAAAGAGGAGGCAAACGGGCAAGTTGGTTAACTGATAAGTGATCACCGCCGCCAACGAACACTCGCAACACCAGAAGTATCACAAATGCGTTGCCGACCTTTTAGGAATAAGTATGCTCTTTTCTTGTAGGATCCTAAGTCGTATCAGTTTGGAAATACCGCCGCTGGTGATTTGTTCCATATAGGTGTAGTACGAGACAAAAAATGCCATAGGAAACGCACGGTTGAGGTGGTAGAGCTTTGACGCAATGTCCTAACTTGAAATTCGGCGGTAGGTATCAGACAAAAATACTCTTCAGATTTACCTTATTTTTTTGTGGACTTATTATTCATATATAGTTTATTTGGCACCATACTGATTTGTCATGCAAAAATATCATCATATTGGTACTACTTCTAGTAATTTTCTGGTTAAACTTGATTTATTATAAAAATATTTTTATATTTTTATAATAAATATTGTTTTACTGCATAAAATATCAATATTAGTTAGTATTTTACATATATCTGGTAATAATATGTATCATTACAAAATCGCTTTTCATCCCTGTCCGTCCCTTGTATGCTTAGATCTTTAAAACTAGCCAACGGATTTTGATGCGATTTTTTTTATACAAAGAGTAATTCAAGAGGAAGGTTTATATGCGTAATAAATCCGTGTGAATCCGGGTCGGGTCGCTAGTATTAATTCTTAGACAAATATTTAAAATATCGCCTCTGTAGTGTAACGGTATGGCTATCGCCTTTTAAGACCGTTAGCCACGTAGGGTCCCGGGTTCAATTCCTAGGTCGGGCTACATTTCTTAAATGCTTTTCAGATTTTTCTGAGTAAGCATTACATTGCCCGTGGTGTGTCTAAAGTGGCGATGGACTTGCCATCATATCTTGTGTCCTAATACCTTGGCTAATCGTGAATGTTCTAGAATAATTACTGGACCTTCGAGTCGCGGATATACCAGTAGGTACACCTCTGCCTCCCGCTTCGGGGATAATAGGTGTGAAGGTACTTTACTTTATTTCAAAGAGAACAATTAAAACAATAATGGATTCAATAAAATGATTGTCATTGTTATTAGTATAATAGGCACTTCAATAGGAATTTTATATGGTTCGTGGAAAACAATCTGGCATCGATTTGAGAAATGGCTACGAAGTCGTGCGGCCACTTCTTTTGTTTTACGAGATCGTTACTACCATTCGTTAAAGACCTTCGGAAAGATCATCTTATTGTCTTGAATGCCAAACTTACTATCGAAAAATAAGTTTGGCAAAGAAAAAGTTTAATTGGTGATATTGACAGTAGCAAAGAACAAACTTTAAAACACGATATTTACAAAATCGGCGTGCTAAACTCACGCACGAAGAGTGCCGTACCATACCTATATACAAAAAATTAAAATTGGATTGTCTATATGTAATATAAAAATAACAGCTTTTTACTATATGTTAATATGTATATTTATAAGGTAGATATATATACAAAAATAACATTTTTTAGAGTTTTGTCTGTCTGTTTGTACCCGCTAATCTCTGAAACAGCTGGACCGATATTGACAGGACTTTCACTGGCAGACAGCTTAAGTAATAAATAATAGCATAGGCTACTTTTATTTTATAGTTTCTTTTTAAAAACGTATAAAATAAAATAATTAATTTAAAAGTTATCTTTAAAAACGGCAAAAAAATCACGTTTGTTATATGGGTGCACCCTATATATTATTATCTGTTTTTCGTATTTGTTGTAATACATAAGCTGTGAAATTTTTAACTATCTTTTAAAAGTTCATAAGATACAGCCTGATGATAGACAGACAGACAGTGAAGTCTCCGATTTTACT
Source organism: Lasaia peninsularis (assembly GCA_018236625.1). Taxonomy (NCBI): domain Eukaryota; kingdom Metazoa; phylum Arthropoda; class Insecta; order Lepidoptera; family Riodinidae; genus Lasaia; species Lasaia peninsularis. The sequence continues at coordinate 17,982 of DVZL01001113.1, forward strand.
CTCGGGCACGGAACTCTTAAGAATATGACTAAGTACTTACAAATTTTACCGTTTGCATACGGAACTCTAAAAACTAAGGCGGTAGTCGTAATATTGGCGACTACCATAATGACATAGGGTGTTGTGTAAGATATATCCAATATCCGATACATTTAGGCCGTACAAATGTTAGAGGAACCAATTCATCCATCATTATCTTGCCCGTATTTCCGAGAAGTAACTTAACGAGGGGTTAAGTTTTCCTTAGATCATTTACTGTACGGAAATGCTAATAGGCTAAGATCCGGTTGCATAATTCCTTCGTTGACTACATACATGTTATTTGTACTGAGATTTGTATTGCAAATGTGATTGTGCGAATCTATACAAATAAACAAAATTGGAGTGTCTATATGTAATATTAAAATTTTACTAAATGCATAATATGTATGTTTACATGGTAGATATACCAAATTAGTACATTTTGAATTTGTGTCTATCTGTCTGTCTGTCTGTTTCTCTCCCACTCTTTCTTAAGTGGCTGAACCGATTTTGACAGGACTTTCACTAGCAGATAGCTGATATAATAAAGAGCAAGCTACTTTTATTTAAGAAACGCGGGCACAGCCAGTTCAAGATATAATTATTAATTTAAGCCTGAATTGACAGTGATAGTTTTTGTACACAGATACACGAAGACCCTGTAAAGGATTCTATATATAAATGATACATCCAGATTAGGATATATCTATTTTTTAAATATATAGTAGCTGTTCCCGCGACCTTGTCCGCGTCTCTATTTAATTATTTAAAGTCCCGTCAAAATCGGTTCAGCCGTTTCAGAGATTAGCGGGTACAAACAGACACTGGTGGTAGAGTGCTGTGCAGCAATTCGCCCGGGTAGGGATCCACCGCCTTACCTATTCCTGTCGCCATAATGACATTGTTGTGTTCCGGTCCGGAGGATAGGGTAGCCGGTAGACTTGCACATAAGGTCTAACAGCCCGACCACAGGGCAGCGGCGCACCTACAACAT
>DVZL01001114.1:0-18993 GCA_018236625.1 Lasaia peninsularis
TTCGATTAGTGGCAAAGTTCGTATAATTGCCAATCCTCGAAACATCTCAAAAAAAAGATGTCCGATGATGAAAATTACTGGCATAGGTTAATTGGCCCACTACCAATATGACTACAGGTGGTAGAGTGCTGTGCAGCAACTCACCCGGGTAGGATGATCCACCGTCTTACATTTCCTGCCACCATAATGTCATTGTTGACCGCCTCGTTGACCGAGTGACTAGCGTACACGCCTAACCGCATCAACTAACCGCGAGGCTCGGGTTCGATTCCCGACGGAAACAGAAATTTGTGTGATGAACATAGGTGTTTGTAATTTCGGGTCTGGGTGTTTATTAAATTTATTCTTGTATCTATTTAAGTATTTCTACGTATTAGTATTGTTGTCTAACACCCATAACACAATCATTTCATTTGCTTACTTTGGGGTTAGATTAAATTGTGTGATTTCTCCAGTAATATTTATTTGTTATCTCTAGGTTTTTTTTCATGACAGCTTAAATGTTAGGTGATATTCAGGATTTAGCTTTATATTAGAGTACCAACTCAATCCCTTTCTAATTCTAAGATTAGATGACTTGAAAGATTAGACACATTTTTAGATGACATCATACTTTTCCACAGTTTTATTTCGATGTACGTCTACAATAATATTCCACTCGGGGTCGTCGATTGAAAATATGAATTCCCTAGTAGTTTCACGTAGTTGATATCTAAATTCATCTAATGTTGTGACAAGTAACCGTAGTAAATACACATTCCGTATTTATAGACTGTTCTCTCCAGTCTTGAAGTCTTTGTCTATTTTATATGCCATAAAATAATAGGATCCTATGTAAGAATTTACGAGATACATCGTGGTATACAAAAGGTGCTTCCACCCTATTTTGTAAATGAAATATGATTTAATCTATCTAATACTAAAAAACTTAAATAAATTTCACAAACTGAGAATTACCTACGTTCATCATACAATGAACTGGAATCGTAAGCCCGAGCCTGAGCCTGTGGAATCGAACCCGAGCCTCGCGATTAATTGGCAGCGTTAGCTGTAGGTATAACTTACGCGACCAACGAGATGGTAAGTTAATAAAATAAAGAAATATAGACTCCCATGCAACATAAGATCTTTAGAAACAAAAATGACGCCACAATAAATGAGAGTTATAATTCATAAAGGCTATTTTTCTGTGTTATTATTCAATTTAGGTATATGATTGTTAAATACACAATATAACGACCTGATTTAACTGCAACTGTTGAGCAATCCGTAACATTGTTTTTGTCAACTTGCAACGTTGCCCAATCAGCTGCCATAAGTCATTGGTCTCAATCAAAAGAATTTTAAAAACAAAGTTATATTAAAATATCATTTTACGTATTTTCGATGAATATTTTAGAAAATTATGTAAGGCCGCTGAAAATTATATTTATGTAACAGAAAAATAATTATTATCAAAAATACATTTGCAAAACAGATACCTACATCATATTTGACATAACCTTTTGTAAAATACTTTTGTAAAACAAATAATATTTGCCCGACACCTTTGATTAAACGATAATGAAATAAAAATTAATAAATTGTTGTACATTATATGATGTTAGCAGTCACTTAACCTAGTTGAGTTTGCAAAATGTGCGGACCGAACGTTGACAATAGAATACGGATAAATTGTTTGACGAATCCACTTTGACTGCCTGAAAAAAAATTACTATATGCTCTTCTATTTGAAGAATATTTTTATTAATATAGAATTTTAACAGAATACCTAACACGAGAAGCTAAATTTCTAATATGTTTTCTTCGTTAAATTTGAAAACGAACAAACACTTAAATTTAGCAATAATTGAAGTCTTTTAAATAATGTTAAAGCTTGGATATGTTAATGTTTGAGGCATAACCAAATTGTGTACAATTTAGGATTATTTTGTCTTGTACACTAACTCGACAGAGATGCTAATACTCATAGCTACACTTTAAATATAACGAGACATACTACTTTTTGAGACGTAATATTTATCGTTAAATAATTATTTGATCTTGTTAACTAATAAAGCAACAATTTACCCATGTTGGTGCGGGTCCTCTGTGTAGAATAGACCATCTGCCAGGTAACTCGTAAAACTATCAATATGACTATCAATATGACCCCTGGTGGTAGAGCTTTGCAGCATCTTGCCTAGCAACATCCACCGCCTTGACTATTCCTGTCGCCATAATGACTTTGTCGTGTTCCGGTCCGAAGGGCAGCGGCGCACCTACTACATCTATGGTGTCTATAGGCCACGGTTGTCTCTTACCATCAGAACCAGTGTGCCTGTTCGCTGTCTTATCCCATAAAAAACATTAAATTAATTTCTACAAATGAATGAATAAGTATAAATAAATCAAAATTTGTAGACGGCTTTAACTTTGTAGACGGATTTCTTTTTGTTGTATTTGATGACAAAAGTTTTTTGTAGATAAACCAAATGCTTTAATCTTTCAAATACAAACTGTTGTTATTTGTTAACACAGGGTGGTATTAAATTCTCCGGGTCAGCTAGTTACAAGATAAAAGAATTATATGTTAATATTTTAATGTAATGAATTAACTCAAATTACTAATTTCAGTTTCAGGCTTACGTGATGGGAACAGCTAAACTGGTTCGGTTTTACAAAAATAATTTTCATTATAAGAAATATGTGAGATAACACATGTATTTTTCATTTAATAAATAAATAAATGAAAGTTACACCAAGCGCCAACGATTAAAATTATAGAATATTTATTGTACTTATATGTATTATGAGTTAATTGATAGCGAAATCCACAAACATTAGGCGCAAAGCACAGATATCACGTATTTGTGGTGTCTTACTGGGTCTACCACATTGACTAAATAAGTCATTGATCACCAAGTTACTCTAAAAAGTGTAAATATTGAAAATACTGCCATCAGCAACCATTTTGAAGACCATTATGTAACTATTATAAAATAGAAGTTCAAGATAAACTGTGTTAACAGGTCTTACCCTGAAGCAAACATTTAATTTTTAATACTCATTATTTCCTCCCGGCGTTGGTCTGGCCTAAAACCAGGGTTTATTTTCCTTATCAATCAATCTTCTTTACTTTACCGGTTCTTGAGCAATTTTTCAAAATAAGGATTTTGGCTTTTATATTCTCTTTCAAAATGCCAAGCCAACTGTTCTTGCGCTACCCAAAACCTGTTTTATCAGTAGATTAATACATACAAATTAAATATTTTATAGCTATACCATTTAAACATGTATCCGTGCGCTCCGCAATATTTTCGGAATAGCGCTCGCGGACCGCATTTGTAATAGTGAGATCGGGGAAAGAGTGGGATTCAAAGAAACTGATATTGACAAAACAGACATACAATCTGAATGAAGATGGATGGCTGTAGGCACGCCAGAGTTATCTTGGTTAACCTCGACCAAATCGTTCGTGTGTTATCCTAGGGTGGAGTCAAGAATGTTTTTATGAAGAGATTGATTGATGTGGAGGAACTTAGGAAAATATGTAGGAAACGTGACTCTATGCAATCGTTACTCTCTATCTACTATGCAAGGGATTTGGCGTGAACACATGTATGTACGTACCTATTAAAATCAACACAATGAAAACTAAACTCAAATAATTTGGACATATACGTTAATCACACAAATATCAGCCTCTGTTGAGTACCAACTACTAAAGTAGCAAATACACGTGCTTGATTTAAAACTAGAAATAGAACCATTGTTTGGGATTCTTATCTAGTTGGTGAGTTTCTACTGATTGCGTTTATTCATTAAATTATCGCAGCAAAAAGTTAAGAGCCAATTTTAAATGGTCTTAAAAATATTTGAACAGGATTGCTTGAGTAGTAGTACTAGCGATTGCTAATAATTATGTTGATATTTTTTTAAATACTGCGAAAACTTTTAGACTCAGTTATTATGTAAAAAAAACCTTGTATGCAAATAAATTATTTGAATTGGAGATATTTTCATTGAAACTTCCTAAATTTAATATATACAAGAGTAACAAAAACATTTGCTTATATCTTTACGTGTAAAAATCTCATGTCACGATTTTTATCAGCACTATTTTCCAAAACTCTGGATTGATTTAAATAAAATGCCGTATAAAATATATGCAACATTGTCTAACTTAGTATTTTTAGTTTTTAATCCGATATCTTAAGGAAGAGCCAAGTAACATCAAAACAAACGGAGTTGCGGACAATAGCTAATTATAAGTAAAACTAGCGACCCGCCCCGACTTCACAGGGGTATACTATACATAATATATACATAAAAACCTTCCTCTTGAATCACACTATCTATTAAACAAAACACATCAATATCCATTGCTTAGTTTTAAAGATTTAAGCATACATAAGGACAGACAAAAAAGTGACTTTGTTTTATAATATGTAATGATTCTGGGAAATTACACGAATTAACTAACTCCAATGTAAGCAAATTATAAGCTGGTGCTAGCTTACCAACCGCGCCTTCGCTCGTGTTTTATTCCGACATATAATACTTATCGTGTAAAAACATAACCTATTTTTATTGCAGACGTTTAAAAATAAGCATGTGTTATTCTGATAAATTAGCTGTAACTGTAAAGACTTGGTAAAAATCCGTTCAGTAGTTCTAGTATGTGAGAGTAACATATTTATAATAGTAGAATTTTTGTTGCTGTGAGTCAATGATAAAAAATAAGTAGAAATATTAATAGTCAAATAAATTTAAAGACGTGGATGACCGCTTGACAAAAAAAGCATGAATAAGAATACGTGTTCTAAAACTGAACCTATAATATATATCATCTACGAGAATTTCTACTATGTAGCTATCACGGTTTGTGGAATGCAGGCTGGTGACGGAAAAATAAAAAGAAAAACAGACGGGAGGTTAAGTCTAACTCTAAAAAGTAACATGGAAACAACCCTAGATAAAAATTGGTGTATAAAACAACACTCGGTACCCGAAGAGATGCCGACTAATGGAAGTCCTGTTCTGTGACTAATTACACTTCCTGGCTATTACGAGTGTGCATTAGTGTAAAAACAGCAACTACTAGTGAAATAGGTGAGGAATAAACTAACAGGAGTATGTAAAGAGAGAGCTTGCAAAATGAAAATTTTACAATTATAATAGTAACATACATACCCACCTACCTTTATACCGTATGACCTCGTTTTAAGATTGGTCATAAATAACAAATCAAGACTTTACAAATTATAAATTTATACTGCTATACTTTTCTAATCTATTGTTGTGGGTTTTAGCAGGTGTCTGACGTTAAACTGCAAGGAGTGTGGTTTAGTGATGCTTTAGTAGGTACATAAATATTATAATGATAATATAATTAATGTACATATTATACTAATTCCCATTGCACTTACTTCATAATAATAAAAGATTCGAGTACGTATATAAAGATTATCATCAAGTCAAGTATCCTCTACTTGACTGTAACTTAACAATGTATTACACAATTTTTTTAGTAAATATTCATACGTTTATTATATTATTTTAATTGAAAAGAAAATTTTCTATTTAAATATAAGATACACTTTAGTCGAATTGCCATCTGTCGTGTCAGTTGCAACTATAAAAACTTATGCTTATAAAATGAACTACAAGATGGCGTAGTAAACAATTTTGTTATTGTTGATCCTACCAGACACTAGATGGCTAAGTTTTACGCATAGTAACGTTTGTAATACAACGCCATCTGTTGCATACATTTAAAAATATTAATTACAAAACGAATCAATAGAGGACGCAAATATGTTGTGTTTTGTTGAAGCTACTTAACACTAGATGGTAGTGGTTTAAGCACTAAACTTTTTACTGACCTTGAGTAGGCAAAGCTCGTAGAGAGACGGAATCGTCATCAACATCATCTTCTGCTTCCTCCTCAGTAATTGATGGTGGTGCAGCCCAACATCGTAATCTTACTCCATTTCCCGCGTTACTGCCGCCATCTATCCTTACTCTTGGTAAGCTACGTGTCGTATATTCTCCATTGTGGGGTGTCTAAAAAGAAAAAAACTATATTTATTCCAAATGTATAATAAACCAGCTGATCCGGCAAACTTCGTACCGTCCGTCATTGATAAAAATTAAAGTACCTATTTTTTCCAATGTACCTTGAAAATGTTCTAGTTTTTCAAGAGCATTCCTACGCTTTTTGACTTCGTCATATACAACAAAAAGGCAATCATCCAAATCGATTAAGCCGTTTTCGAGTTTTGTGCTTAGCAACACATTAAGTCATTTCTTGTTTATATGTATTTTTATCACTCATTTCAGCTAATTATTACACGCAACAGGATTTTAAAAAACTACAGAAAAAATATTTTATTTCACTTTTTTTTTAAAGAATATTGAATTTTTTTTTATGGGAACACCGAACAAGCACACGTGTCTCCCGATAGTAAGTAACAGCCGTGACCTATAGACTACATAGATGTTTTAGGCACCTCACTGACTGTGGTCTGGCTGTTAGATCGTATGTGCAAGTCTTATTTACTTAACTACGATCTCTCGGATGAAGCAATAAAAATATCGTTTGTACGTAAAATATCAACTTTTAAAAATATTTACAATAGTAAACCATTCACAAATTAACATTTCCACATTGAGTTGGCAAGTCAATTTTATCTATGGTGCATTTCAGTGACTACCTCGTTGGCCGAGGGGCTAGCAAACACGCCTAACCCCATCGACTAACCGCGAGGCTTGGGTTCGATTTCCCACGGTTACATTACTAACTAACTTAACTAACGGAACGAAGGTTACATTACTAACTTTCCGCCCGCCACTTCGCCCGCACAATTCAAAGCGTAGAATTTTTCCCACTTAAAATACTTATTGCGTAAAAACATATCTTTTACGTCGGTTAAAAGTTCTTTTAACCGACTACATTACATTATAAATTATAGTGTTATTCTGATGTATAAGCTATATTATTGTAAAGTTTCATCCAAATCTGCCCAGTAATTTTTCATGAGAGAGTAATAAACATCCATACATACATCCATCAATATTTACAAACATTCGCATTTATAATATTAGTAGGTTTTATATATGAGTCAAAATTATTTAATTTTTGATGAATTTTGTGTAATTTTGTTTAGTTAAAGTGCAAAATGGAAGTATCGATGAAGAAGTTAGGGCATCGTGTGTGTGTTACTCAGAAAACAAACACACACACAACTACGTGTCGCAGATTAGAGCATCATAGCAAGCGCTACAGGCTTTACGGAGTCTAAAATGAGTGACTATGAGGTTTTATTACTATTTGTAATCTTTTGAACTTGATTTTACGTAATCAGTTAACAACTTCAATTAATTAATTATTAAAAAAAATAATTAATTGTTTCATCATTTCGTGTAGTAAGTAATGACTTAACAAAGATTTTAAATGTCCAAACTTCATTAAAAATAACGATTACATATATTAATTTACTTTTGAAAAAAAAACCTGGCTAATATAGCTGTTAATAACCAAATAATTGAAAGAGATATGCGAAGATTTTTGCCAACTTTTGACCTCAACTAAGGTACTCGTAGATATTACTACAACTCTTTATATTTTTTTATGATGGTAAGAAACAAACCGTGGCGTATAGACACCATAGATGTTGTAGGTGCGCCGCTGCCCTGTGGTCAGGTTTTTAGACCTTATGTGCAAGTCTACCGGCTACCATACCCTCCAGACCGGAACATGACAACGTCATTATGGCGGCAGGAATAGGTAAGGCGGTGGATCCCTATCCGGGCGAGTTGCTGCACAGCACTCCACCACCAGTTACTACCATTCTACTACCACTACCATACCAGACATCCAATACCAGACGGTACTATCATATTTTGAGAGGTTAGAAAGCCGAAAGTTTTTCATCCCAGCTGCAGCTTGTCAATACACGATTTCTCATAAAGCTAAAGATATTATCTGGACATAACACTCCCAACAAAGAAATGTCCCTAATATACTTAGTATTGCCAACTCTCTCTAAATTGGCAAACCTCTCGTTCTGCCATTCTTGAGTCTCTAAGTTCTTGACAGTGTTATAACTGGCCCTATGAGGATAAAATAGATTTGTAATATCGCGGACGAATTGTTACGAGTGTAATATCCCAGATCTTCATGATATGAATCTTTAGCTTCATGTCATGATTGCTTAGTGTTTTTTTTTTATTTCCAAAAATCTAATCGACGTGTATTTAATACCAGTAACTCAATATGTTAAATAAAATCGTTCCCCAAATACTACAGCCCCATTTAAATTGAGATAAAAATAAGATCAAACAGTCTCAAACAATACATCCGGACTGAAATAATTAATTACGACGAACCTGCTATCTATACAAATAAGTAAAATTGGAGTGTATGTGTGTAATATAAAATTAACCGCTTTTTACTACATGCATACAAGGAACATATACCAAAATTTTTTTTTAATTTTTGTCTGTCTGTTTGTACCCGCTAATCTCTGAGACAGATTTTGACGGGAATTTCACTAGCAGACATCTGATGTGATAAGGAACGGCTTAGGCTACTTTTATTTTAGAATTTTATTTTAGAAATGTATAAAAAAATAATTAACCAAAAACGTAGATGAAGTCGCGGGCACAGCTAGTCGATACATATAATAAAAAAATCTGTAGAAGAGTGAATTCTGCACATTGAAGATATTAAAAAATAGGTATATACATTTCTTTTTTTTTTGAACTTTTATCTGTCTGTCTGTATCCCGGCCACGATTCACGCTAAAACTACTTAACCGATCCTGACAAAATTCGGCTAGCGGATAGCCTAGGTTCCGAGGTAGGCTATAGACTACTATTTATCCTGTTTACTTAAGGGGGTTTCGAGGAACAAGAGAAAAAGCTGATATTTTTTAATAACCATAACATAGATAATAGACTATAAGTACCATATTTTTTTCGAATGCGTAAGTTTTGTAGTTTAGAAGTTGTATCCATAATAATTCTCACTATTAATGGTGGGTATAAAAGACCATCATAAATAGAAACCCGAGATGCACGGCGATCTTTGGTCGTATAGGTCACCTAAGATGGTTTGTTACTACTTTTTATTCCTTTAATTTAAGGGGTTTCCGTAGAAACTTAAGATATATGAACTCTATCGCTTTTGTTATAGATATACGAACTTTTGCACATGGTTTTGTATTTGACATGGTCATAGCCCCACGAACCGAGTCGCGGGGAACAATTAATTAATAATAAAAACATTAAAACAAAGATAAATATATTAAAATAATGTATTACTATGTATTGAGATTATGTTTATTTATAACAAAATTGTTTTATAAGTTAATTCATATCAGAACAAAAATGAGATAATAATGACTTCATAGTAAATATTTTAACGATATGATAATTTTAATCTGTATCAATTTTAAACACATTAATTATAATTAGAATAGGAACATAGATAAAGTAGGATAACACGTTTAAGTAATACATTATTAAATTATAATTTACATCCGTGTTTAATTAAAAATACCTTAGTTGTTACTATATTTAGTGCAGATGAAGATTTTTATATATTTACGGAAACAGCAGGTTTTATTTATCTATGTACTGCTGATTTTTAAGGCTGTTTAGTCAATAAAATCAAGGTGGGTGTGATGGGCAGGCCACAAAAAAAAACTTTTAGGCTATCGCGGTGACAACGTCACGACAACGCTCAACATCTGTTTCGAAGTTTTGGATGGAAAGAGAAAAGAAATAGTCGCAGTTTTTTTCATAATTATTGAATTTCGTGTACACATTGAGCCCCTGACAGCTTTTTATGACAGTCCCAGTTAAATAATTATCGGGCTGAGCACTCTGCTTGCCCACAAAGTTCGATGAAGTAAAACCACGCGGTTAGCAAATTAGTCACACAAAACAAAGACCAGCCTTTGCAGTCTAAGTTTAGGCTGCTACCGTATTACTTGCTGTACAGAAAACTGGTAGGATGTTTTAAAATACCAGCCTGGCGCTCTATTACAAAAAAAAACTATAAAAAAACACAATACTAACCAGGGGCCTGTCTTCAGTTGCCTATTAAAAACAAAATGTCCGCCAGAAATTGCAAAAGCGAGTTCAAATAGTTGAAGCGTGACGGTGTCCGTCATCCGATACATCATCTAGAATTCAATTTATGATGTCGGTAATTAACGTTCAAGTTCCCACGTCCTTCCTCTCTAAACCGACCTAAATTATCCAAACCCAAGTTAAAGTTAAATCACAAGTAATGTTTGTAAATCCTCGGACATAAATTTACTCGCTACATAATTAGATATTTTGATTTAAGCTCTATTCGCGTGTTTGGGATGAATTTTACAAAACGTGAATGCACTTTTTTTACTATCACTTTTTTTTACGATTGTGTTTTTCTTTTTTTTGCATTTATTTATTATTAATGTTAATGTAAATGATGCAAACTATTATGAACACTCGTTTGTTAAACCTGCGTGTTTTTTTTGTAGTGTTTAAATTTTTTAATTCTTTTTTATATCAATAAACCGAAAAAAAACAGTATTGTTTTATTTTATATTCTGATATAATAAGAGTAGCCTAAGCCATTCCTTATCACATTAGCTGTCTGCCAGTGAAAGTCTTGTCAAAATTAGTCCAGCCGTTTCAGAAATTATCGGAATCAAATAGACAGACAGAAAGATAGACAAGAAATCTAATTAATATTATTTAAACTAGTGGTAGTACAAACTAGTGAAGCTGTAATCTGGTTGCCGAAGAGTTTGTTTTGCCGTTTCTTCTCCTGACTGGCTAGGTTTGGAAACGGTGGTAGTTTATGGTAGACAGGGTTGATAAGTTAAGGTTAATAAGTCGTGTAAAATAATGTTTTCCTATAGATAATAAAATAACTACGATATAATTTATTGTTTAATATAACTAATATGTAATATTTTGTTTAATATAACTAATAAATAAATTATGTTTTAAAATATTTGTACATCGCATTGTGGTAGAATATGTTGGTATAATTAAAAACTTTTATTTTGTAACAACTTTTAACACACATATTCTGCAAATAAATAAATTTCATTTCATTTAAATATATGAGTCTTGTAAACATAACAGCGGTTATTTTAATATGTATGTAATATACTTTAATATCACATACAGACATACCAATTTTATTAATTTGTATACATATAAATGAAAGATTTTGATAAGTCTAATATTACATGTTCCAACAATTAATAAAATCGCAAAAGGAACCTAAATTGTCCACAGCTGCGTAGTAATTAGGAAATAGTACCTACACCTAATACTCTACTTAGGATAATAGTAATCGCTAATTAAAAACCAAACTAGTTTTGTTTGTATTCGGTACTTAATTAAAAACGCGTGCCGAGTTAAATAGTGAAGTAATCAGTAGATAATAAACTTGAATGAACGTTGAACAGCGTGTATAATGAAAACTTCACAAAATAAATGATGGCGTCTATTTTATTAGCTCTTGGCATTTATTTTATAACTAGCGACCTGTCCCGGCTTCGCACGGTTATACTATACATGTTATATACTTACATAAAAACGATCCTTTTAGGACGTCCTGGTGATAACCTATATATAAATTTAATATGACCATAAATTTAATATGAAATAAAAATAAATTAAACTCAATAAATCTGCAAAAAAACTTTACAAATTTTTCAATTGTATTACCATACCGTCCGGGTAAATAATTTTATTGTTATTGATATTTCAAAAAACGCTGATCCGAATACCGAAAAATATACGTAAATAAAATAATTAATAAATAAACTAAAATCTTTAGACAAATTACAAAAATTAACCCAAACCCAAAGTAAGTAAATTATAAGCTTTTATTGTGGGTAATTATAGTCAACGATAATAATACATAGAAATTATTAGATAGATACCAGAATAAATTTAATATACACAAATGTCTGCCCTCGTCGGGAATAGAACCCGAGTCTCGCTAATCCTGATATATACGGGAATAGACTAGGACCACGAATAATAGAGAACGCATCCGTGCCTAGCTTTTCGTGCTTTAGTTTCATTGGCTTGAGCTCTACTTACTTTTAGTATCTACTAACTGTATCCGCGCATTCATCCTTACACATTTCTAAAACAAAATTCTGAAACCAGTGAAAGTCAAGTCAAAATCGATCCAGCCGTAGCCAAGGTACAAACAGACAAACAGAATTACAGACTAAATAGATGGCGCTGTGCATTTTTACATCGCGTCTCTGAATTGACTCGGTCTTATATACGTCATTAGCCATCACCTTCAACACCGCAATCAAAGTCCGGTGAAGTTGTAAGAACCACTCGGTTAGCAACAAGTTAGTCTATATCAAAAAAAAAAAAAAAACACCGCAATTTTATATTTGTTTTGTTAAAGATTTGTATCTCGTGTGCATTACGAAATTCATCTGTTTTTGCGTCATTTTGTCTTGATTAAAACATAATAATATGTAAAATACTTTACTTTTATTTCGGAGGAAAGAAAATACCGGTTGTTATCAAACATAGTTTAAATATTCAATGACTTCCTAAACATATATCGTGTTCTACTTAAAGAAGATAACGTTCCAACTCGTAACGAGGAAAATGGGAACTAGAATGACTGTACATTAAATACATTCATACGAAACTAACCTAATTACATGTTCAGAGAAACATGCTAGTGCTACGAGACTTCATTTATCGAAATATCGTTAATTATTACCAATAATTTCTTATTCGCTATAAATATGTTCGATACTTTTATTGTATGTATTTTATTTACTAACGCATTGTACGAGTATGCCGTCCTGCTCTCAAGGAATAACATGACGTGAAAATTTTATAAGATTTATCGGTAAGCAATAAGTTGCGCAGATTTATTTAAGTATATAAAAGCATACAACGTTCTTCCGTAATTTAAATATGATAAAAATAAGAAATAATCACTAAAATTAGGATCAGAACCTTATAAAAATCTATATACTTACATTGTAATACAAATACCTAAAATCTCTTCAATTTATCACATTTTCTTAGGCTTATATTTGTCCTAACAAAATCATATTCCATTCATATAAAAGTTATATAAAAACTTTATATGTAACTTTATAAGCTTTATTATATATTTTTGCCGTCTCAAATTTTTGTAACGACTACTAAATTTTCAAATTTTTGTACTTAGGCTTTAGTCTTGATCAATACAAAGTTCTCGGGGGAACTTGGACATAATCTCTGTGAATGACTCTGTGAAGAAGTTTAATATTATCGACATTTTTAATTTTGACATCACTAAGACCATACATATAGAGAATTCAAGGGACATCAGAGGACGTAATACTTACTTATAGAACTCTATTAATAGGTCAGAGGGAACTTAATGAAAAGGTCGAAAGGATGGACGGTAAAAACGGTCTTTATGTTATTTTTATGTTAGAATTTGTTTATATATAAGGATTTGTTATTGTTAGCTTATATTTTTAATTGTGACATATTTATGTTTGAATGATGAACATATTTTAACGTTAATTAATAATAAATTTCGTCAAGCCCCTTAAATGGACTGTGTCATAAATAACTTTGTTAATATATTGGATAGATTCGGATGTATAGATATTAACAAACACACGCGTAGACATCAATCTAATATTTTTAAACGCGCAATTCTCGTTTATGTATTTATTTATACCGGCGATCTCGGAAACAGCTCTAATGATTTCGCTGAGATTTGGTACCCAGGGTTTTGGTTTTAGGAGTTTGGTCTAGATAGATTTTTATTTCATTTACGAGCAATCGTAACTTCGCTTTATATAAATTATGTTGAATATTCCAATATCGTGTTAGATTTTATGTTTATAGAACCTTTGCACAATATTTCGTTGACTTTTGTTCAATACCATAAGGTTGCCTGAAAAAGATCGCTTACTTGACGATAAGACCGCCTTTGTGTATCATTTTATTCTGTAAGTTTTATTTCCTATGTTTGTCTATTTTGAATTTTTTGGTGCACCATTAAAATTTATTCTAATGTAATATATATTACGTCTTACGAAATTACGAATCACGACATCTATACAACTCTGGTGTAAAATAGATTTCGTAGATTTACCGTCAGATGGCAATTTTATGCACATTAGTTTAGTTCCTTTATCGGGCAGAAATTAACTTAGGCAACGTTATATTAGAAATATAACTGAAATAAATAAATATTATTACATTTATATTTGTTAGCTTATGACATTAATGTATGAAAATAATTAAAAATGACGTAACAAATTTAAGAACATCATGGCCGAAAATACTGTAGACTTTGTACTTACATTAAATGAATCGTAATACCCGTCGGGTGCATTTGGCGTGCATGTTATCCCTTCGGCCATAGGCGGTCAAATTATAAATTTTATTAATGTTTCGTAACCCGTCGAAGCCCACAAATATGTCTGATCAGTCTAATAAACTTCCCGCTGCAATGTCACGATAATATACCGCGTCTTCGAGGTCAAGGTTTTCTTAATAAATAATAATTTTCATTAATACAGTCAATTGTTATTATATAAAAAAATAATGTGTAGTCAAAGCTGTCTATTGTTTTTATAATAGGTACGTATTTATAGACACAATTAGACATTTGTTTTATACTATGACTCAAACAATATTTCACACAGCCTCTTTCTCATCTCAATATTTATTTTAATTAATATCGACGTAATGTTATTATAATCTTAGATAAACAGATAATAATAGTTAAATTGCAGTCATCAATGTCGAAGCATTATTTATCTGTCTGTATGAAGTTTGAACTAATCAAGTTCTTAGTCACAGACTGTTATAATCAAACAGCTTATTAACTCTTCAACATTTTCATTATAATTACTATGAAGTAGAAACTTAAAAGTTGTTTTTTATTTTGCTAGCTGATGACATGTTTTTATCGAAATATTTTTAGGGTTGAAATAGGGACCTATTTGTCTGTCACCAGGCTATGTCTCATGACCCGTGACACAGTTGAAACTTTCACAGATTATATATTTTTGTTGCCGTACAACAAATACTCGAAACAAAATAATGTAAATAAAAAATATAGAGGCTACCTTATTAAAAATATTTTTTTTTTGCATTTTTTTACGATTAGAAATACTTCGTGCGCGATTCCGATTCGCACTTAGCCGGTTTTTATTAGTCAAGAGGTAAACAAGCAGAAAGATTCGTTAGTGATAAAACATACCTGTCGCCTATAAACGCTAAAGATGATACGTATTATATTTTTTCATCGTTGGCACTTGGTGAAATTTCCACATATTCGCATATCAAACACATGTACTTTTCCACATATTACTTACTAGCTGTGCCCGCGACTTCGTTAGCATTTTTATTTAATTATATCATTTTATACATTTCTAAAATAAAAGTAGCCTAAGCTGTTCCTTATTAAATTAGCTGTCTACCAATGAAAGTCCCGTCGAAATCAGCCCAGCCGTTTTAGATGATAATGGGTAGAAACAGATAGATAGTTTGTTTGGAGGGTAGGGTAGCCGGTTAACTTATTCACGCAAGAGGCTTACCATCCCAGCCTCAGGTTGGCAACGCACCATTTTCATCTTTGGTATCTATAGGCGACGTTTACTTCTTACCATCAGGAAATCCGTCTGCTTGTTTGCCTTCCAATATAATAAAAAAAAACCGGATTCGGTCAGATAGAAGTCGCTCTGTGTAAAAACTAGCCCTTGTCAAATCCCTTAAAACAGACAGCCCTTAATCTAATATAGAAACGAGATAAATAATATAATAATTAAAAGAATACCAATATACATATATATAGGAAGACATAAATGAAGTCCGACATAATTCCACGTTTGTGGCGTCCGCGTCGCCGTACAGTTTACTCGTCGATACTTTATAACTCGATCCAACATCGAAACTATCCATTTATCCCTCCATTTATTCAGTAACAGAAGCAAAAATAGCCACCGTTTGCCATTTATAGTATTTAATTTAATGCGTCAATGTCAAATTTATTGTTACAAAAGAAAATATATAGCCCTCTATAAAAGGAAAGCCCTTGAGAACAGATTATCATGAAACTAAGATCTTTAACCGAGGGATTAATGCCCTTCACACACTTTATATCTGGCGACTGGCGACTGACTTTTGTTTAGCGAATATTATATTATACAAGTTTTGAAATAAACGCATTTCACGGTTTGGTTTAACAATACAATTAATATAAATAGAAAATATAATATTTCCTAAAAAGTACTAAAAGTACTAATAAAGTACTAAAGTAAAATACTTATAATAATTGCGAAAGAAACTCTCAGTCTGTCTGTTACGCTTTCACGGCTAAACCATTGAAATGATTTTGATGAAATTTAGTACAAAGATAGAGTTTACCTTGAGTCCTTCCTCCTTCCTTTTCTCTCGTCCGCGTGAATTGTTTTCATAAAACAGATAGGTAAGAAAACAGCGTAAAACTAAAAACATACCCTATTTTTATGTAGTCTTTTAAAAAGTAGCATTCGTGTTATTTTCTTGTATAAGCTACATTATTGTATAATTTCATTCAAATCCGTCTAGTAGTTTTTTCATGAAAAAGTAACAAACACACACACACACACACACACACACACACACACACACACACACACACACACACACACACACACACGCACACACATACACACACACTCACTCACCAACTTTCACATTCATAATATTAGTAGAATAGTAGGATTGGCAAAGGAGAATTTGAACTAGAAACTCGAACTGAAATCGAGAATCACCTAATTAATTTAGTCTCATATATATTATTATATTAGTCTCATAAATACTAAAACAGTCCTTTTAGCAGCGAAATATATTTTTAGTGACTTGTATTTTAGATTAATTAGCAGCTCTTTACTGTAAAATGACTTTAATAATTATCTACGATCCGATAAAAATTTAGAATCACATTTGACGAATACTAAGTCTAGTAACGAGAACTTACAAAAATTACTTATTGAGACTAAGGGCTTTTTCTTCTTAAACCTGTTGGGATTGGCTACATAGTCTAAGTGATTAGACAAGGGCGCTAATTTGGACACTGTGTGACTGTGATCTGACCTATGCAACTCGGAAGGGAAAACAAGCAAATTCGTATATTCGGATATAACCTAGATTAGGTTATTATACGAACCTGAGTTTCCTTACGATGTTTTCCTTTACCAATGAAACACTCAGAAAATATACTTAAGTCAGTAAAAGTCATTAGTACATAGCACGTTTCGAACCTCAGGCTTCAAAATTTAAGTCCAAAGCGGTCACCACTGGGTTAACTAGGCTAATCACCGAGGTCTATACAATGTTTTTGCATATATTAATACAGCTACATTTCCTTTAAATATTAATAACTAATAAAAGATCGAGTTAGCTTGTTTGCATTGCCTTATAATATAGGTAAAAATAAATTTCGTCTCACTCGTATTCATGAAAGAGTAGGTAGAAATAGATCCGATTAGCCGACGATATTAGGTGTCATGACGTGACCGATCATCGAATGTTTCCGTGAGAGCAAAAAACTCCGTAGAAAAACTCATTGTTACATAATAGGATGCGAACTTGGTTTACTGTAATGGGAGTTCGAAGCGCGTACCACTAGGCTACTAAGGCCTCATAATATAGAAGAAAAATAGGACATATGTGTTTTTTTTAAGATTTGCGTCTCCGTTACATTTGCGTTTATTGTCGTTTGAAATTTAAGTTCGTGTGTGCGTAGGAGTTAAAATATTTGAGACTCACTTTATGGAAAATATCAGTGTCTAGAAAACAGGACCGCCCGATGGTAAACGGCTGCAGTCGTTTGTAAATGTTTAGGATTTTATAAGCACATCCTGATGTCTCCTCGAGAGATAACATGTTACAAATTTACATAAAACAAGATACGAGTTTACAAAACAAAAAATATTATGTGAATGGCAAGTTATTACAAATATAATATGTAAATAATAGCTTTCCACCCACGGTTTCGCCCGCATTAATTATCAAAGCGTAAAGTTTTTTCCGACTTATAATGCTTATTGCGTAAAAACATATCCTCTTTTTAATGTAGTCAGTTAAAAAGTAGTCTATGTGTTAGTCTGATGTGTAAGCTATCTTACTGTAAGGTTTCATTCAAATCCGTCCATTAGTTTTTGCGTGAAGGAGTAACAAACAGACATACAAACTTTCTATTTATAATATTTATAAGATTTGATAATGATATTTTAATTTCATTAATTTTTTTTGTGTTTGGGATAATGTTTTTCAAATGGTTAAAGAAAAGATTCCCCTCACTCAGGATTCGACCCCAAACTTTTTGTTTCTTATGTTAGTACCTAACTAAAATCTGTAGTCATAGGCTACCTTTTACTTTAAAAACTTCAAAACTCCAGCAAATGCAAACAAACAAGGTATCAACAACAAACATATTATATGTAATTAATTGTGTCCTTATTTCCGTCCTTTTAACGAAACTTATACTGGTTGTTTAATAAGATGTATTAAGCTTTTTATAAACTGTTGTCAAGAGTATACCTAATTTGTAAGTTTTTTTACACACACATACATACATATCTTCCCGCAAGTCCCTTACGGGGTAAGCAGAGTATTTGCCTAGTTGAAAAATCAGCTGACCACCCGAATCAGGTGATAAAACTCGCGACGGACTACGTCCCTGTCGCGGGCGTCCCTACCAAGTTCAGAAGACCTCGGCACGTCCTTACGGATCCCGACGATCCTATAACGGCGGCAAACGCCAATCTACCTCCAAACCCAAAAACACACACCACACTACACCATCGCCGTCGGTCTAGGCGACGAAGAACACTTTTCCGCCCGGCGCCTAACGCCGAGCGGCGAGCCACAGATACAACTCCTCCCGTTAACCAGAACGCAACACCGGGTCGAGGTTCGATCTCCCGGGAGATAGCCCCCAGTGTTGGCGTTGTA
>DVZL01001115.1:0-18993 GCA_018236625.1 Lasaia peninsularis
GTCACGCAGTAAAAATATTTTCTTGGTAAAAGAAGTTTGTTTACAAAAATTATGCCTTCTCGTGACGGGAAGTATAGTAACGTTTATTTTCAAAATCGATTATCGTTTGTTTATTGTATATTTCTAGAAAATAAGCAAAAAAGACAAGCCCGCTGTGTTCCATTCGCTGGATCTTATCAGTGAGCGTCTGTGTTCCGATCCAGTGGTAAATTTTAGAATTATATAGACTCGTCTCAAAAATCACTTGTAACGTCTATGTGAAATAAAATATTATCATGATCATTAATCTGATAAAATCAAAAATCTAGTGCATGTTCACAGAGAAGCAAAGATAAATAATTATAATTTGAAACAGACCAGTAAAACAATTTAAGCGTTGATATCCACACTTGTAGAAAAAGTAGTAAATACTTGTTAACATTTACTGTGTGCCAATTAATTAACCCAGTTAAACACTTAATTGCAAGCTAAATATTACGAAATATATCAAACATAACGTTATGATAGATGAGTTATAACGAGAATACTGTAAAACCTAGATCACGTAAGATTGAAAACGAAGTTTCGCACGCAATGCTCCATGTTCCATTGCGCATCGAAACATTCAATCATTATCCAATGAACCACTTCTCGATACTTGCAAATTACAATTATGACGGTATATTGAGAATCGTTAATTGCAATGTTATTTTGTTCATTGTTCTGCAGTTGTATCAATGACTACACACGGGCTTAACCACTTACAATCACGATTGTTGATGTTTTATAATTTAGTCACTAAATAGATAGAGCGTACCAACTTACAATTTATAGTCATGACATTATACTATTCATTGATCTTTAATTTTATCACTAACAAAACAAAGCATACTCGTTTGCAAATTATAATTATGACGCTATACTGTTCATTCTTCTTTAATTTTGTCATTATACTTTTGTCATTCCACAACCAAATAGCTCGTGTATTATCCGAGGGTGGTATCAAGAGTCTCCGAAACTAGCGTGTTTGTATGAAGAGAATAATAAATGTCGAGGAGGATCTAGCGTGAAGATATGTGTGTATGTATTTACGTTATAATATTGTTTATTAAACTTTATATCGGAGCATAACCTATTACAATAATATGCGCTGTTCGATAACATGTTTTATTGTTGTTCACAGGGTACATTTTTAAAAAATTCATACAATTTTTTAAATTGCACTTCAATCTTCTACACATATTAAAAGTAAAAGTGATTGCTTATATATCAACGCACTAGCTAAATTTAGGGCTAGAAAAATAAAATTTTGTACCCGTATTCTCCTTATTGCATTCACTGGGGAAGAATTTTTCAAAATTCAATTCTTTCCCCAATGATAAACAGGAAATAAAATTTGTATGAACTTAATAACTACTATGCCTAAATAACTTCAATAATGCGGACGTGGCTTGTAAGCAATAGCGATAATGGTATAATTAACCATTTAATTATCCATCCTATGTAGCCATCTTAAGAAAGGATAATATGTTATTCGCAAAATTTACATAATAAAATGACTTTTGTGTCATGTGTTTAATAAATTCTTTATGAGATTTTTGTTCTTTTGTTACAGAATGCCAGTTATGTAATCAACAAACGATATACGAAGAGTAAAATGTCACCGGTCTGCCACAACTTTGTGCAAAATGCGTGGAAGAAAGATTTTTGTTCAAATTGCTTCAAATCACGCGAAGAACACGCCAAGCAAGAGAGAACGACAGAAGGCAGCAAATACTTAGCGACACCTTTTCAAAATCGCAGCACTTTTTTTAAGAAAACTCCACCGAGTATACTCAAAGTTTATCCTAAGAAGAAAGGCAATCGTAATGTACGTTTTCCTGAAGAAGTGTGCAGCGTTATTGGATATGGAGGTGATGATTGGTCTGATGGAGAAGAATTTGAAATGTCAGAAGAAAACGAAGATGAAGACGTGTTTCCCGATACAGAAGAAGAAAGAGAGCTTCATAGAATAACTAAATCTAATACTGATTTTAACACAGTTAAGGCTAATCTTTTAGGGGAAACAACGCCTAAATCATATACGTCATTATTATTGGGTAAAGTCCAAACAGATTCTGATGGAAAGAAAAAAACTTTATTAGTGTCTGTAACCCCATTTGGACAAGAAAATAAGAGCCCTAATGTAAAAACACATGTACGAAAACCAGCTGTTATAAATATAGGTGAGCCAGCAAACGAAGATAAATCAAATGCGTATAAAACTAATATAATACTATCTACGTATATGAAAGAAGAATCAGAAACAATCATTACCTCAGAGGGCACAAAATCAGATGTAATTTTATGTACAGAGAAATCTTTACTAGAAGAAATCTCAGAAACTTTAAAACAGAACAGAATAGGTGGCGACACGGACCTAAATCTGGTTTCAAGGGAATGTACTAAGCCCACGATCGTTGAAGGTAAAATGAAAGAAAGCATGCAAGATGAATGTGAAAAACGAGAAACAACAGAAACGAAAAAGAATAGCATAATGCGAAAATCTCCATTAATTAAGACGCAAGAACGACCGAAAGTAAATTTAAGTAGATCAGAATTTAAATTCTGTAAAATTAATATAGAAAATAGCAGCGTTGACTCAGCTGTTGACACACTAAATTCGACTACTAATAATTCTCTTACTTCTGATGATGAAAGTTTTAGTGGTAGAACAGATTCTGATAACGACGATAGTGGCCATTTCTCTGAAACTCCTAAAACTGAAGAAACTGTCAAAATAAAGGTGTTTAATGAAACTGATAAAAATATCAAGCTGTCCCCAATAGGACAACTCAGAAAAATGGACGGTCAAGCAAGTAGTGGCTATTCTACATTTCAAAGCCCTATTATTGATATGCCACCGATTATTCCGAGACAAACAGAAACAATTTTTTCTGCAGACACAAGTCGTGAACTAGCCGGTGAACCTGATGGTAGAGCTGATCCTGATGAAACTAATGAAGCTCCAGCTTTACCTAAAAGTCCAGTTCCTCCAATGGATCCGCGTCCTTCATTTCTTCATGGTATGATAACAGATATTATGCCATCAAAACCGGTACCACCCGAAAAACCGAAAGTACCAGTTAAACCAGTCATAAAACAAAACAAAAAAAACATAACCACAACTCAACAAATTACGCATATACAAAAAAATGAAGAAGAACTAAATACTTACCAGCGTGAAATAAAGAACAGTGATAATATAGATGACAAAAATGAGCCTGTATATTACGCTAAACCTGTGTTAACCAAACAAGACAGTGACACATCTCTTAGTAGCTTATGTAAACGTAAAGCACCAACTCCGCCACTATCACCTACAGAGGAATATGGAAATAATATTTATCAAAGAAATCCAAATGGTTTTGCGAAATCTGATTCACCTGTTGTAAGAGAAATGGAAAAACGAGAAAGAGCCACGATATCCGTATTTCCGAAAAGCAAGAGTAACGATGATGAATTAAAATTTGATGTCCCAGAACCAGCTCCAAGAAGAAACATCTCTCTTTCACATGACAATCTTCTTTTAGATGACAAAAGAAAAGGGAAATTGAAATTTTCCATAAAAAAATTACTTCGCATAGGCTCTTCTAAAGAATTGGACAAAAAGGAAATGAATATAGCTACTGTTACGAAAGTAACAAGCAAGTGCGAAGAAATTTATGATTTGACACCGAAACCAAAACCACGGCTTGTAATCATACATCCTCTAGACATTAACGGGTCAAATGTCGAAGTTGTGAAATCAAATTGTGAAATTTCACACAGTTTACGAAGACTGAGTCACGATGATGTGTCAATTTATAGTGGAACAAGTTCAACGGATGAAACACCAAGAATAGTGAATAAGCCACCTCCACCTCCTAGGATATCTAGTGAAGAGTATAAAATAACTACTAACGTGCCCAAGCCAGCACGACCACCGCCTCCCAAATCAGTTGCTTTACAGAAGAAGCAAAAGCAACAGACATGGTCAGCAGCTCCAAAACAAGACGATAGTATTTACGCGAACTTAGGTATGTTATTTTTGTATTTGTATCTTTTAATGATAAGATTGATATGAATGTAAAGGAAGATTACAATACATTCGAACTATGATCCTTAATGTCAATTATAAGAATTTAATGAGGTCTGCTAGGCTTCAAATATAGAGATAGACTAGGGATTTTTAAGAGAGGACTTAGGTGCAAACATTAGTAATTGCTGGCATCGCGTTCTTAGCTAACTGTTGTTTTTGTAAGCAATTATTACATGTAAAAATAAGAAGTAATAATCATAAAGATTTCAACATTAATATTAATTATATTGTAAGAGATTTTCGGTCATAATCACAATATGGTTGCTAAGTCCGGTTCAATAAAAAGTTTCATAAGAAATATGTTAATTTAGCATCGATCTTATGAATAGGATTAACCGACTTTTAGCGAGGATAAAAAAATTAAATACAAATTCTTATTGTTGTACTAAATGACACTGTTAATCTTTAGATAACTATGGACTTAATAACATAATTTTAATTATAAATTTAGCCTTATAGTATAGATACAAATAATTTTAACTCTTGTGTATGTTCGGACTCTTTTTCATAATCTAGGGTAATCACTTAAATATCAAATGAATTTGATAACACCGTGACCCACTACTGCACTGCACTGTTGCCTTAATAACAGTGTTTCTCATAGCTGTTTTCCAGTTGGGTATAAACTTATTTATGCTAGAGTCTTAACCTTTGACCTCGTTTATTTCCTATTATCAGAAAATATTTATGTGGTAGTTTGCTTGCAAAAAAATCTTAGAAAAATATTCACGGAGGAAAATAAAAACGTAAAAACTTAATGATTAATATAAATATAATTGGTAATATTTCAGGTGAAATAAGATCTGCGCTAGCACCAAGAAAACCGGAACGTACAGCCAGTATGCGTGAACGAGAGACTCATATGGAACTCATGAAACGCAGAATTCCTCTAGACGACGAAAAGGATGAAACTGATGAACCACAAGAACTAGTACAAGCGACTAACGACACAGTTATAAACAATTACGACGACGTGTACACTTCAGCTAAATACGATGAAGAACAGTCTGATTCAGCGAAAAACAGTGATAGTGATTATGAATATGTAAATCATGCACGATCAAGTTCACCTGAATGTGACGCAGCTATCAAAACGAGAGAATCAGAGAGGAAGGATAGGAAAGTAGAGGAAACAAATGAATTCCCCAAATACAATGGCTTTCGGTCATCATTACCGTATTGTGGAAGTGAAACAGAATCAGAAATTTACTCTCCTTATAGTTTTTACAGTACACATGACAATGTAGATGGGTCAACGAATGACGATTATCAAAATGAAATGACCCCTAAGAATACTACAAATAAACTGAGAATTAGAAAGGGACGTAGCGTCGTTCACAAAAATTTGGAGGATAATTACGGTGCAGTCGTTATAGCGAATCACGAAGCGCTTGCGCAGGTTTTAGAACAGGTAATTTACCATTTCCTTTATATAGACTTAACATTTTAGTAAGCCGCGGTTTTCTAAGTTTTTAACTTTCGTTTTCTTAGTTTCTCCTTAATTAACATTCGGATGACTTTCCATTTCCAATTTACGATTTTCTCGTGTTTTATGAACTTTGACGAATTAATTTGTCACTAGACCTTACAGATATAATGAAAAGGGTTTAGGGTTAGTAGTTCCCTTTTTTTAATGTTAAAAGTTTTTTATCACGATATTTCGATAGATAACTATTTTTTTCTTACAAAGCAGACGAAAACCAGAAGAACAAGCTAGAAAAAAGCTTAATGTGCTTACTTCTTACATCTTATTGACCTGAGTGACCATTTCTTTCAAACAAACTAAGATTAAATGACTTAACTTCATTAAGAAAATATTACATACGTTCTCTTACAAAATAAACAGTGAACCGGAATTAAAACATCGTAATCCTTTAGAGCCTCTGCTTTGCTTCTTTGCACTTACAAAAAAATGTTAGTCATTTAGCGAATCATAAATCACGATTTCATAACTTTCTCATACGACATGAGGTACATTTTTATATCGACGAGTTAAACAGTAAAACGTTAAGTAATTTTGATACGTAAGGTATAATTGTAGGAGAAAGTCATAAAACGTATTTCTAAAAGCCAATGATCAATATTATGATATAACATTATGTAAAAGAATGTCACAATAGAAAGTGAGGACATGCGTAAACATACAAACATGCGTGCTTCGATACTCGAATAGTAAAAATGAATTTTCCTAATATATATGCATAGACTTCCTAACTTCCGTAATGTTGATTTCGTGATACAAGTCGTAGGATTTCGTAAAAGGCTACTCTTTGCATGTTAATAACTTCTTACGACACTCTATTAACTATCAGAGAGCGTCTTCAAGACATGACATATAAAAGATTGCATGTGATAATGACTCTTGGACTCCATAGTTCTAGTATTTTTAATCAAAATTCCAAAAACCCCCAAACTTCTAGTATAAGCAGATTATTCACTTAAAATATTTTTTGGATACTATAATAGTAAATACGTAGACGCTGAAATAAATATATATTTTATTTTATGTTTTTGTAAGATAGACTAACAAGCAGATAAAAACCGATTATTATGGTACTAAAATATGTTAAAAAGTAAAAAAATCTTTTTTGAAAAGCTTTTATTGTTCGAGTTGCTCTCAACGAGCATTTTCATTTGATACACATATTGTATAAGTGCTTTAAAAATAGCTATTCCGCCATCTTGGTTGGTCTGCCATATTGAATTTAGAATGATGTCATTTACCTTATCGTGCATTGTCATCCAAACTTAACGTGTATACAAAATTTCAGCTTAATCGGGTGAAGATATCTAGGTACTTCAAAATTTAATTCTAAGATTTCACCCGAACATACATCCCTACTTACATACAATGCAAGTTAAATAAAAGCTTTTAAAAACCATGAGATTGATAAGGTTACGTTGAATTGAATATTGTTAAGATTACAAAACATCGTATGCCAAATTAAATCATCACTAAATAAAAATTTGGCAATTGCGTGCTTAACTATTGTTGTTTTGTTGACATCAGTATTGTCGTGTTTCTGTTTAAAGGATACTATTTAAATTAGACAATAAATAGTTACTATTACTATGTTTTGTGTCAAGCAGTGGTGCTTTCTTAATGAACTCTACCGCAAGTTCTAGTTATATGGAGTCCATATTATATTGTCAAGTGAAATAATTCTACAAGTGTCAGAATTAGTGAATTTTTTCATATTTCAATTGGTCTCATAGATTCAACACGGTCTTTATTTTGAGTCTTCATATTTCAACAAAGTTTTCATATTTGAATCTGTCTCACATTTCCAACGGCCTTACATTTCAACTTTACTCCAGGTTCAACAAAGTGCAAGCATGCAACCCTCTCTCCGGGGTCTAAAGACTTGTACAAACCTTCGATGGTCAGATTTCACCATGCAGCAAACCAAGTACACAAAAGCAGGCAAGCGGTTCTTCTACCCAGCGTCATGGAACTCCAGTCAGGGACCTGTGAACGTAACTCTGATGCTGTGCAAAGAGCAGATGTCTTCGCAAATCGTCTGTCAGTCGGTTCAGCCCCAGTTGTTGAATCTGAATGCTATTACGGAGTTCTGTGACTTGGTACCATTACAGCAATTTGGTGAAGATGGAGAAGATTTGGTACAAGGTAATTTTTTTAATTCTTAATCTTGATGATAATTGCAGAATGTCCTATTTTTTATATTTGAGAGGAAACTATGATCAAATGGTTATACATGGTTAAGAATACTTTAAAACAACAATACTATAATATTATAATAAAATTGAAATGTCTGTCTTGTAAAAACGGCATATATTTATCAAATTAACCTTTTTTACAATTTGTTTGTTCCGGGTAATGTTGGGAACGGACGGGGCCAATTTTAACGGGACTTTGATTGGCAGTTAATACTTGAAAAGCATTTAGACTACTTTTGTTAAAATTACAAATATATAAAACTAGTTGTGCCCGCGACTTCCTTCGCGTTTGAATTTAACAACAAATCTATTAACATATTACATCAGCTGACTGCCAGTGAAAATTAGCGGGAACAAACAGACAGACAAAAATTCTAAAAAATATTATTTTGGTATATGTACCTTGTACGTACGTATGTGTTTAGTAAAAAGCAGTTCTTTTAATACTAGGTACATACAGACACTTTTATTAATTTTTTTTACCAATTTTATTAATTTTTATAGCTAATCCTGAAACGGCTGGACTAATTTTGACTGGATTTTCACCGGCAGACAACTGATGTAATAATGAAAAGCTTAGGCTACTTTTATTTTGGAATTTTGTTTTAGAAATGTATAAAATAAAATAGTTAAATAAAAACGCGAAGTCGCGAGCACAGGTATCTACCGAGTCAGACTAAGACGAAAAATACAACTGAATAGATCTATAGATGATCTGTGTCTTAGGCACAGAGACCCAAAATAGTACTACTTTGCTCAGTTAAGCTCAGCCAGCGTGACAGGTGTATTGTGTAACATATTATCTATGGGTGACATAATTTGACCTAATTAAACTCATGAGGCGTTTGTTTATAAAGAGGCCAATCACTACGAATACGCTTAAATTCTATAAGACCATTATTCAAAATATGACTTTTTATACGTATAGTATAGGATTTTAAGACTCTTACTTAAATATTAATACCGGCTCTCATTTAAACACGACAAATGTCAAGTACCGAAGTTATGGAGGGTATTCCGATGCAGGCGGTTCGTTGTGGAACTCTACCACCAACTAAACTTACTGCACTAAATAATCCAGCAATCCAAATTACTACTCACAGGCGGTGGGGTCGTTACTTTTCTACACCATAAAAGCAATAAAATGTTAAATATTAGTTAAATATTTCAATAATAATAACAAAAATACCTTCACGACCTTATCCCTGAAAGAGTTAGCTCGAAGGGTATACCCACGATTAGCCAACGATATTAGGTCTCATGATGTAACAAGACTGCCGGGCACAAATACAATATCAGGCAATGTTATGTTTTTCAGATAAACTTTTTTCGGACCGGAACACGACAAAATCACTATGGCATTATCTAAATAGATAAGGCGGTGGATCCCTACCCGGGCGAGTAGTTCGCAGCACTCTACCACCAGTGGTCGTGTTGGTAGTAACCCAGTTAACCTATGCTTGTCTTACGAGCTGCCTGATAGAAAGGCAGTTGGTCTATTCTACACAGGTCCCGAACCAACACGGGTAACTGGGTTTTTTTTTGTAGAACAACTTACATTACTACCCGGGATATCGAGCATCAAAGTCGGAAACCGAGTCCACATGGTGTCTTTTTATTTATTCATTAATTCATCTTCCAGCTACCGTAGTGGTATTAGCACACGCGCAAGTCGACACCATTCAGTCGTACGGTGATAATCTACACGCGACAGAAAGCCTCACCACAAAAGAGCATCAGCTGGTGCAGACTGAACAAACCCACGAGGCCATATTCATCATGCTGCAACTCATAAACGGGTTGAAGTGTTTGCAAGCGAGAGGGGTGGAGGAAATACCGGAGACCCTCACCTCGTTTATCGTGATGAAAGAACTTCAGCCTACATCACATGGAAGTACATTGAACCTTCCCTCCCCAGATGACAGACTCAGTTCGTTATGGGCACCCAAGACGAACTGTTATGGGAAGTTGTGCATCTTGCAAGGGTATGTACCTAACCGTTTTTATTTTTGTAGCGTACTTAAGTGGCAAACGGATGGATTTTTAGATGTTACACAAACTTGTATCAGTTGTAGGGAGTTTAATAATATCTCTACCTTTAAAATGGCTACCACTGATTATCTGGTGGCAGAAATATCATTTTGGTATGATCTTCAAAGACTTGCCCATATTACTTTTCATTAACGAAGGAAGTCAAAGATATCACAATTTTGAGAAAAAGACGGAAAGAGTCTTCATCATCTGTTCTCACTTAGCACGCATCCGATTTATATTAAGTTATGCTGAGGTCCTCATAATATTAAAAAATAACAATGCAGCAATAAAATATTAACAATCCACAGGTTAACGGACGATATGAATTGCAGCAAAAATACAGATGAAGAACTCAGCTCCCTCTGCAAATGTGGAATAAAGGCTGCAGAGATCCTGTTACCAAATGACAAATTAACTCCTCTCCTGAAGGAAGTTCTGCGAGAAGAACGGGCGGTGTCTTTGAACCAAGCCAAGTCCGTATTGGAGTTCATGTTGTGGGGACCTCTGGATGTAGTACAAGGAGTCCCAGTGGAGGAGCAGGAATTATCATTACAGAGGTGGTTAGACTTAGAAAGAGCTACAGTTTTACACGGTCTGGTAAGGACCAGGGTACAACTGAATGTATTCGAACAATTACATCTTATGTTTTTAGTAAGATCCACTGCCAAGGCCATGTATGATGCGTCCATTTTATTAAAAAAGGCCAACGTATATTAAGTTGTACATAATTTTAGTTTAACTTAATTCTTTTCGAAGTGTGCGTGTGTATGATATTTTTTTTATACGGCAACATTTCATAAATGTCAAATTGTTTAAATCAGAACTAAACGAATTAGAAGTTATCAAGTACAACACATGCACACGTAAAGTGTCAAACTTATATTTAATATTAGGTTTAGATGTAGATGCACCGAACAATTAGATCCGTTAAAGTCGCGTCCTTAAATATATTTCTTTTCTTCTGTAATATTTTTTATATCAGCAAAAGTTTTGGCGATTACGAAAATTACCCTACAATATGGGAAAATATACATATTTTATAGAAGAATCCTACTTTGCTATATACTTGAAACTATTCAAGTTCTAAGTGAAGCTGGCCACTTGAAAACTGATGTATACTATCACACGTTGACAATAACCTAATAAATGTTTTATAAGTCTAATCCAAATATGCATTATAACGAAAATGCTGCCTTAATATTAATAATTTATAAAAGACATAAGTATAGTTTGAATTTGACTTTATACTAAATTTATTACATAGAGAACTCTTCATATTTACAATTAAATATCGTTGTTTTTTAATAGTTATATTTATATTATCTCTATAATAAAAATTACTAAAAATATCTAACTTCCACTTCTCCTATTTATTAATTTAAATAAACTTGTCATTACCTTATTCTAATCAAATATTTGTGTTTAAAGAAGTTAGGTAGGGACAAAGAATTGATGGACGCTTCTATACATTTTTCGTTATATAGTCAGTCACAGAAAACGATTTAACCACACCACAAAATTCTTTGTGATTCGTCCACATCTAATATTACATTTAAAAGGATTTCAAGTTTATAATTTTTGTAATAAATTTAAATTGATTAGCCACACAAACCTACAACTAAAATATTCTGCGCAACTACTATAACACACAAAATATTCCGGGGATAATTAAACAAAAAAAAAACATTTGCGCTAGCTACACCGCTTAAGATACTCCTCCAATAAGAACTTGGAATAAGTAGGTATTACAGTTATATTTAAATGGGCGAAGTGTAACAAATCATATAAACTTCAAAACAATTTATTTATTGTAAATTTTGTTTTTTTTTTCATTGACTATGTATTAAGCTTTTTGGCCTTGTAAGTTTATTATGACTATATTTTGGACAAGCAAAAAATTCAATATTTATGTATTTAATATTTATATAACTTATCATGTTTAACTTTTAGATCTTAAATGAAAAATTCTTAATAAGACCCATTTCCATACGGTGCCTTATGTACATGTATCATACACTAACCTGTTTGTAAATTTTAACACATGTAATTTATATTAAGTTTAAGCGACAGTTCAAATGTTATTCATATTTCTATTAAGATGTGAAATATATTATCCTTTATAATTTCGAATTTTATTTTGGATAACTGAAATGGTTGAAAGTCGAAGATTGGGTACTTTTTGCTGTCAGTGTTGCCACACTGCGTGACTAATGAATGTCCCATAATCTTATAAGACGATTCTACATCAATTTTGTATGTTCGTTTAGATCAATTTTAATGAAACATAGAAAATAATTCAAGATAGTCTCATATTCTTCAAAAAGTAGCGTATAGCTTTTTTATGTTAACTAAAACCTTGGAACATCAAGCCGAAGAAAAAGAAAAAAATAAAAGACTTTTTGATTTGTACATTTTATTGTCTCTGTTAACAAGCAGGAACCAAGATTATATTCTATTTATCTTCGACGTATGAAATGAAGAGCGTGGGCAATATATATAAGCAATGTGATTTCAAATAGTACTGCTTAGACACCAACGCCTTCGTATGCGGCGGCGAAATTACGAATAAACAGTATTATGAAACAAATAATTCTACCAATCTCGCCAATTTTTATAGTTATCATACATATATACACACACACACACGCGCGCGCCCGCACACACACACACGAGCATTTACGCACACACATGCGCACGCACGCACACACATGTGCACGCACGCACACACATACACACTAGGTTCGCAAAGCGAAATTGCAGTAAACTCCCCAGATTTTTCATTATATTAGTTTTTGTTAAATTCGCCGACGCATGCGAATGCGTTAGAAAGCGTAAGGATCTGACTCTTATTGCAAACGATTTTCGCATTGATATAAAAATATTTAATATGGTCAAAGTTTCAACACAAATTCGATTGAAAATACAAACAATTTGATTTCATATAGATAATTGACTTGAGACTGCAAGCATTAAAAAACAAAAACATGATAGTGTAAGATCAAAAACACATCATTTTTCAATATAAAAAATAAATAACACTTATTAAAAACAAAGTAAGTAAACAATTAATAAAAAATAGCATATAATAAATCGTAAATATTCACAAAAAGCAAAATGGCAAAATAATAAACATTATAAGCATAACAATAGAACAAGATTTCATTATTCTTTGTTGAAATTACACTTTTTTTGTATCACGAAATATAAATAATTTTATGTAGACAAAAATACGTATATACTTTAAGGACATCGTTAGGTATTCGTATAAATTTCATAATAGTAGTATTTTTTGTGCCTAGTACCTTGGCTAATCGTGGATGTTTTAGTATTATTTATTAGACTTATGTGTCGTGAATACACCAGCACACCTCTGCCTACCCCATCGGGGATAATAGGCGTGAAGGTACTTTTTAGTATTTTTGGTTTGTTTGTCATACTTCTTTCCGTACAAACGAATGATAATTAGGCTACATCAGACAAATAGTTCGATTCCCAACAACGATAGACATTTGCATGGTTATAACTTATAATAGACATAACAAAGTTCTCCATAAATTAGTATTGCGGACTAACACCCGTATATACTTTAGTTAGTTTGGGGTTCAATTTGTTAAAATACGTATATTTATTTATAAATGAGGGTAGTGAAAAATAAATAAATGACCTTGGAAAAATTGCAGAAATTGATTTAAATGAAGAAAATGCTTGTGATAACAGTGTTCGAAAATGACACCGACATATTGATAACGTAATAAAATAAAATTTCCAAATTAACAAATCATTGTGGGTAGATAAAAAAAGATTAAAAATAAGTGTTAAATTCCATTTATATACCAACCATCTTATGTTTTGTTACATAAAATTATTTACATCCAGTTTAAAAAATACATAATAAATATACAAGCAAATACGTGTGGAATGTAACTTTACATACCGACCTAAATGCAGGCAAGTTTGAAATTAGTTTCATTCCAAAAAAAAAAAACTTGTAGCCGTATACAGAGTGTACCAATAATTATTTTAACTTTCATCAAATCAAATCATTGTATAGAAAATCTAGACTCAATGATAGATTAAATTATAATATATCTGCATACAGCCGTCATTATATGACTATATTTCATACAAACATCTTAAAAATCAACATTCTACAACTACGCGTTATACTTAACTGCGACTTTTGTCGCGTGTGTGCAACAAGCTTTAATAACCGCCTACATACAGATCTAAAAAAAAATTCGAAATATCTATCACAAATTAAAAATATTCAACCAAGTGCGAGACGAACTCGCACAGAAAAGATTCCATTCCGCCCAAAAACATTACGTTTAGGGATCTTATAAATTAAAAAAAAAAAACTTTGATAATTTTAAAATTACCAGTTTTATTTTATTAAAGGACAATTGGCCTAAATTCAGCAGAGGACGGAGAGATGCTATAATAATGGGAAACAGAATAGAGGCCATTATTATTTCTTACTAAAATTGCGGACCGATACATCATCTTCACGCAATTTTTTTTTATGGTAGGCAGAGCACTAAATATTAAGTACCACGTTTAAAATGTGCCTTACCGTGACACTCTTAAAAGAATATTCAGTAATAACACACAAAATAAAGTCGCTCAAAGTTTTCATTTTTTTAATTTAGTGCGCGTCGCTACCTTATAGCCGGATTAGTAGGCTACGTATGCAAGTCTACTTATCTACTCTCCCTTCCAGCATGTAAAAAGACAATGGCGAGTAAAACAGCCAAAAGTAATACTGCTTTAAGGTGCTCAACGCAAGCCCTGTCACTTCTTTCATAGTCCTAAATCAGTATTTTTTGTACCTACATAGCAACTAAGTCTCTACACTTTTAATACTTAATTCCTTCGACAAAATTAAATTACTGGACAGGCCTAATGGTCGTTTTGGAGATTACCAAGTAAGCCATACACACACTTAAGTACAGTATTTATCTTTCATTTTTCGTTCTTATAATTATTATACAGATTGGTCAATTAAATGGGTTAGTTTGGAACAAGTCAGAACTATGAGACTATGCAAGGAAAACTGCATAAACAGCTTAAAGTAACTTACATTGGATGTCATATGAAAGATACCTACTAAAGAGATTAAAAAAAATTCAGATTGACATATGAAAATTTTACCAAGTTATCTCAGAAAATCTCTCTTAGGCCAAAAGTTACCCTTCCGACCATCATAGTATTAAAATAGAAATAAGTATAAAAATATATTAACCAATCAATTCACTCACAATTTTCTAATGAGTGAATTGATTGGTTAATATAAGTCAGGTTCACGGTGATCAGTTGAGGTCATTCGTTCAAACGAGACGGTTGTGTGCTATAATAACTCTTTATCCTGATGAAACACTTTTTTCTAAACGCGATCGCACTATAGTAACCTTGCACTACACGTTTAAACCAGAAATTATGTAAGTTTGTTGTTGTACTTGAAAAACGGCTTGAATTAAAACTTGTCCATACTGACTCATCTAAATAGTCCGTCTGTATACAACGTGTAACATAATTAACGCAAGAATCCGACATATTATGTTCAGAATCGTTTACTGAATCTATTTAAGTGGTTTTTAAAATGTGTTAATTTTTCACAAAAATATGTTGAACATGACACGAATTATGGAACTCCGTAAAAAAAACTTAAATTTAGAAATTAGATTAGAAATTCATTCATTCTTGGGATTTTCTATGAGAATTTCGATAATTATCAACGATTCGTTGTAACTTAAAGAAAAAGACTGACTTACTTCAGAGCGAGTTTCTTGGCCAAGACCCGTCCAGTAATTCATTTTGGTATCAACCTAATACTAAAATTCACAGGCCTTTGTTGAAGTAAACATATTCCGGTGGTTTACCGTCTGTGTTCTTCAAAATCTCTTCGTATCTGTCCTTTTCGAAACGCTTGATTGTATCTATGGAAAGTTTGCTGAAAACAAAATTAAACATTTTATTAATCAACATCCAATTACGAAGGAGGCATTTTTGTTTGCCTGGGTGGAAGGCATTTGGCCTATTCTGCAACGGAGTATGGACCAACATGAGGGTGGGTCATAATATATGTATAAACAGGATATGGCTAGAAAGAATAATATAGTCTTAGATAAGAAACGCAACATCTTTTATTACCATCAAGCAAATTTCCCATCTTGTATTTTTCACATAAAAAAAGTACCTTGGCTCGGAAGTTCTTTGTCAATGTAAATAAGCTTGAAAAAAATGCCATCTGACGGTGAGTCTATGTACCCGGAGTCGGTACTGTTTTACACCAAGAGTTACCGACAGAGTTCTCGAGTAATAGATCTCGTTATTTTCGCAATGTTTATAAGACCTAGACCTACCTAGATAAATTTTTCACCCCCCAAAACCCCAAGGTAGCAAACAGCGAAATTGTTAAGAGCCCTTTTCGAGATTGCTGGTATAAATAAATATATATATAAAAGAATTGCTTGTTAAAAAGTAGGTATAAAAAATAGTCAACGAAGAAGCACACGGGTCTCATGATGGTAATAAACAACCGAGGCCTATAGACACCATAGATGTTGTAGGTGCGTCGCTGTCCTGTGGTCGGGCTGTTGGGCCTTATGTGCATGTCTACCGACTACCTTATCTTTCTATCCGGAACACGACAATGTCATTATAGTAAGCCCGAGCGAGTTGCTGCACAGGTACTCCACAATCCGTAAAACTATAATGTAGTTAAAAATATAGGTATTCATAAAAACATACCATTTTTGCGGGAATATCGCACACGCCGTCGGCACCATGAAGGTCAAACTGGAAGAGAAAAGTCAATAGTACAGTCGATACATTGACCGATTAGGTAAAAAATAATTAATAAAACCTCTTTTCAAATTGGTACATATAACTTTGTTATCCGACTTAAATGAAATAAACACTAAATGTTAAGTGAGGGACATCAGAACATATTAGAAACTGCACCCAAATCGGTAAAACCGTTTCTGAGATTAGCGTGAGATTAGTGCACAGTCAAAAAAATATTGTTTTGGTTGTGCACGCCCATTATGTTTTTTTAAATAAATTTCCATGTACAGACAGCGATCAGTTTTGTTATATGTATAGAAGGTTGCTATTTTTTTGCAATCTTAAAGCACAAGTTTAAAATGCCTCAATGGATTGTTGATTAAATACGTACAATATTCCCACGATGCCAGTTTGAATCCCGATGTGGGCCCACTTGATCCTCTGCATCCAGGCCTTATGTTCTATACGCTCCATGATGACCGGCAGCAGCAACATGCCCGGCGCGCACATCACTATCCTGTAATACATATTAAATAAACACAGTTAACAAATTGTTATATCGTAAAAACTAACTAAACGACAATCAGTTAAAACGCAAAAAATAAATCTTTTTAGAAAAAGCTTTTAATATTTTTCGAGTTGCTCTCAACAAGCCCTTTCATTTGATACCCATATTGTATAAGTGCTTTGAAAACAACTATTCCGCCATCTTGATTGGTCCGCCATATTGGATTTGGATTTATGTCACGCACCTTATCGAACATTGTATTTATTTGTTGTATACAAAATTTCAGCTTAATCGGGTGAAAATATTTTCACTTCAAAATTGAATTCTAAGATTCCACCCGAACATGCATACTTACATACATACAATACAAGTTAAATAAAAGCTTTTTTATTTATTAGAATAATAAATAGTACTTTGGTGACCAAGCTTAGCTCGTTTTTTTATAGTACATCATGTTTTTTTTTGGAATAATATTAATTTAACTATGCAAATTACTTGCTGATGAAATACGAATAATAAAAAAAGATTTGAACCTGGGTTTTAAGGCGTTATAAGGCGCCAGATTTCCCGACCGAGCTATACTAAATGGTGGCGAAAGTTAACTTCGCATTATAATGATGTTTTTATACAGTGAAAACACGATTGATGGCCGTTTTCAATAACCTATCAACTATAAGAAATAGGGCTACCGTAACCAGGCATCTACTATTATTAATAAAAAATATCTTTGCAACGAAATTCTTGTTGTTATTTTTAACTTGTTATTCAGCAAAAACAATCCTCATTATAAAGCCTTTTGATTGGTAAAATACAGTTATAGTGTATTTTTTTTCTCGTGTAGCGGGTTCGATTCCCGGTTATACCAGGTAGATGATTTAAAAATATATGAATGCAGATTAAATTGTAATTTAAATTAAAATAATGTCTTAGTTCAGTAAAATGTTTTGTTTATAATATTTAATGTACTTCCCCTCCATGAGGCATAGCCATGGGACACCTGTTTATTTTTTTAATTAGAACATTAAGATTATTCTTTAAAGTGGACATTTTTTGCATAATTGAGGAACTGAATTGTAATTGTAAATTCGGAGAAATAAGACTATTTCAACAGTTTTGTTGTGTTGAAATAATAAAATATTAATAATGACATATTATTATATTATTGTATAGACCGGTCGTACTAGGTAATGATTAAAAAATCTATGAATGCAGTTTAAATTGTTATTTAAATTAAAATAATGTCATCGTTTAGTAAAATGTTCTGTTTATAATATTTAAGGCACTCCCCCTCTATGTGGCATAGCTGTGGACGCCCTGTATAATAGTCAATACCAGAGCCCTTACCTAGAAGTGACCACCTGCGAGATACCCTTGACCGGTGCGATCTGTGACTTTCCGATCACTTTGCCGTTCT
The DNA here is from genome assembly GCA_018236625.1 of Lasaia peninsularis. Taxonomy (NCBI): domain Eukaryota; kingdom Metazoa; phylum Arthropoda; class Insecta; order Lepidoptera; family Riodinidae; genus Lasaia; species Lasaia peninsularis. The sequence goes on from DVZL01001115.1 coordinate 18,520, forward strand.
CGTCAGTCACATCTAAACCTGCAAAATAATACAGTTAAATTTTAAACAGTGTTTGTTCAGTGATTAATAATCTCATACCAACTTACAAAAACAACTTACTCTTACTAGCTGTTCGTACGCGTTTTTGTTTAATCATTTTATTATATACATTTCTAAAATAAAAGTAGACTAAGCCGTTCCTTATTTAATCAGCTGTCTGGCAGTGAAAGTCCCGTCGAAATCAGTCCAGCCGTTTCAGAGATTAGCGAGTACATACAAACAGACAGACAGACAAAAATTCTAAAAAAATGTCTTGTAAATATACATATGCGTTTGGTAAAAAACGGTTATTTTAACATTAAAGACAGACATTCCAATTTCATCTATTTGTATAAATAGGTATCTATACTATCTGTCGCGAGAACGTATAAATTATGTAAACAAACGTTCAGAAGTTCCCAACATTTCGGTCAAAGGAAAAAAGTATTTATTTTT
>DVZL01001116.1:0-18988 GCA_018236625.1 Lasaia peninsularis
ATGTGCAAGTCTACCGGCTACCCTACCCTCCGGACCGGAACACGACAATGTCATTATGGCGGCAGGAATGGGTAAGGTTGTGGATCCCTACCCTTAATGTCATACTACTCATATGGTAGTAAATTATGTTGTGAAAAGGATGGAGATATTCTAAGCTAGAAACTCTAGTCTTGAAAACGCCCAAATTGTAATTCTCTAGGAATACTCCTTTAGAATGTTTCAACTTTATGACTATATTTATAACTATAACGTGTTATGTGATAGTAATTAATGTCGACGCTAGATATGTACGTGAAACTCGAGATATTTGACCCTCTGCCTACCCCGTAGAGGTATAGCGTGAAGATATACAGAGAGTTCTCGGTATCGGGAATTTTCAAAGCTGTCACATGAATTTTTGATCCTTTTGCATTCGATAAAAATGCTTTTGTAAGTAAACAAAAATACCACGACAGATGTCGGATTTTTTTCCATGACGATCATAAATTGAGAAAAAGATCCAAAGTAAATATCTACTGAAAGGGCCGCGGCGAAACCGAACACAATATTCTGAATAAGCCATGGATTGATTTCGCAAGATTAATGGTCGCATATTGTCAGCGCCACGGAACCTATGACGAGAATGTTACTGGGGTACCGCCACGCGAAATGTGTTCTATAACTAAGTACATAAGAGCTAACAAATTTACCTTTGCAATTTTTTTTAATTTATCCCACAAAACGTACACGGGAATATATACTCTACATTAATATATCAAGGGCGATATTCCCATAATAATATAGAATGATACCCTAATATTTGAAATTATTGAATAAAAATTACTTTTATACTCTGTGAAATTAATATAAAACGCTATTTGACTCTCAAATAATTGTATTATTGACCCCAAATATTTGTTTAATAAACGAGACATTAAATTATTATGACTTTTTTAATGATCTCATAAAGATTAATGGGTTATAGATTTATGACTTTATATATTTTAACATGTATCTGAATCAATTTTTTTTTAATAAAAATCACTATTCTAAGAATGAAACTACTGATTTAGAAGAAAAATATCTTAACATTTTTTGAAGCTGTTTGTAAGTCGGTCAATTACTATAAGGTTTACAATGAAAAAACAAATCTTTGTATAAAAAATACCGGCCAAGTGCGAATTGGACTCACGCGCGAAAGGGTTAAAAAAAATAGAACTTTTAACAATTTTTTTCCGTCGGTTCCGACTCAGCTCTGAAACGGCTGGACCAATTCCGACGGGACTTTCACCAGCATATAGCTGATGTTATAAAGAGTAACTTAATTTCTATTTAATAAAATTCTAATGCGAACGAAGTCGCGAGAACAGAAATGTATTCTCCAGCCAGTAATATATTAATTAATAATACCCTGATTGTGTTAAATATTGATCTATATATATTTTATTAAGCTGAGTCCACATAATACTCGTAAAGCAATGGGTGTGGGCTCGTACATGTTCAACAGATGCGAGTCGCGATTCGGTCGGTAGGTGTGTACAATGACAAGGGATGCATATGTCACGGGTCTGTAACTAGAAGTTTCCATTGGCCGCTTAGTACTGCCAACGTAACATGACTTGCAGTTTAAAGAATATAGGGTTTTCGGTACTTTTCATAAAATAAACACCATGTATTTATCAAAGCCGCGTCCGCGATTTTATTTATTGTATTTCTAAAATAAAATTTCAAAATAAAGGTATCCTAACCCGATCCTTTTTACGATTAGCGGATTAAAAATAGATAAATTGACAGACAGACGGACAAACAAAAATTCTAATAATGTTATTTTGGTATATGTTGTACATACATATGCACTTAGTCAAAAGCGATTATTTTAATATTAGGTACATACAGACACTCTAATTTTATTTATTTGTATAAATAATTAATCACAGCTAGTTCTTTTCTGTGTTTAATTTTTTCCAAACTGAAATTTTAATACATGCCAATAAAAATTGCCTTTTGCATACGATATGGCGACATACTTATCACCTGTCACATTATGGGACCTAATATCGTCGGCTAATCGTGGGTGCGTAAGTACCTCTGCCCATCCTTTCAGAAATATGGGCGTAATGATATTTATAAACCAATAAAATTACGAAGAAGTAAATAAAAGAATATGTATTATACTATTGATTTAAACTTAAAACCAAACTATCAAATACGAATGTATCAAAGTTATTTTAAACCTTACGTATGAGCAATACAATTCAATTTTGGTTGTTATAATCCTACAACTGGACGGATATGTGAATTTATGTTTTTTCTCACTAATACTGATTTTTGAAATATATATTATTTTGAAAAAAATAAATTTTATAACGACGTTTTCATAGCATACATTATTTTTTCAAAAATGTCACGTAGTAATCCAAAAATCAGTCTTATTGCTTGCGCAATAAGGTCATAGTTTGATGTACGGACAGTCAGTAATATCTCTCAAGAAGTCACGGTACCGAGTACAGGCAACGTTTTTAGGGTTAAAACGGAATCCTATTACTAAGACTCCACTGTCCGTCTGTTTGTCACCAGGCTGTATCTCGTAAATCATAATAGCTAGGCAGTTGTAATTTTCACAGATGACGCATTACTGTTGCCACTATAACAGCAAATACTAAAAACAGAATGAATTGAATACATTATAAAGGGTTCTGCCATACAAAAAACGTATTTTTTCCGTTTTTAAATGGTACGGAACATTTCATGCGCGAGTACGAATCATACTTTATAGACTTTCTATTGTATTTAATAGATACTCTTTATTTTACAGAATACACTTTAAACATAATTTTATAAATGTTCTTAAGATGAATTAATATAATAAAATAATAAGCAGTGTTTTCGGAGAAATACAACTTAGCTGCCTTTAAATCAAGGGTGCATAGGTTTTTTTAGCTTAGTACACTAACATCACTGACTTCAGCATCACTTTTCATCAGGTGAGCTGTGGACCCACAGCTTTAATATATAAAAAAAATGAAAGATTACAAATCTCTTGTAAAAACTGGTTAGCTTTTGACCTGAGCACAGAAGAAGTAATAAATTTTTTTTTTTTGACTTAGTCTAAATTAAAAACTACTTTTACTAAGCTTTCCTCGCTTTATTTTTTTCTAATACTACTTAGTTGTAATTCTGTACTAGTCGTATTAGAAAAAAAATCTTGTTTTCCTATTTCTCACTCACATTGTTCGTTTTATGTCTTATTTATTGTATGTAAATATATATTTTTGTACAACTGTATATTTATCTCATTTATTATTTTTTATATCTTATTTATTATTTTTTATACCTTATTTATTATTTGTATAATGTTTTTAGATTTATTATTTTTATATGCTCATTTCATTATACGATCGATATACGATTTATATTTTTTGACGGACTAAAAAAATATGTAGGTACTCTTAAATTTCAGCCTACTTTTTTAACCGACTTAAAAATTAAGGAGGTTCTCAATTCATTGGATTTTTTAAATTATATTCACCGATTATTCGAAGTCTGAATCGACTTGGATAATTCTCTTTATGTCTCATGGTCATAATGTCAAGAACTGATAATTGGATTTTGGAGAAATCGAGGGAATTCTTCAAATTTTATAGGCACACTTGAAGGATTTTGGGTATTTAATTTATTTTTCATTGATATATAAATTAAAAAATGCCTTTACGACATGTAAATTAAGTAGAAGTCAGATTTTTGCAGTTTTACTGCGTTATAATTATACCTATCTGTATTTTGTTAAAATTAGTGCGCTATTAATTATTTAAATAAAATACTGACAGAGATTAAATCACACTTGTCATGGTGATGATGAAATCTTATTTCATCTGCGAAAATAATCTCAGATGTTGATATAATTAACAACATTCAGGAGTTTCGTATCGCGAGTGAGATCGGCTGCGTCGCACGCGCAGTCACATACTGCGCTTTTGTTGAAGCCCCCAATTGAACTGTTACGGCAGGATGAGTTATGTGCATTCATTGTGCTCTGATTTTATACATGGTGCTACATTTTTAACCCCTAACTTCAATTTAATAGTACTTGGTACTTATTAAGTACGGAGCTAGGACTACTTACTGCTGTAGCCTCGGAGGTCTAGTGGTGCGCGCTTTGGATTATCATTCCGGTAGTTCACTTTCGAACCCCGCTATGTGCTTTTTTCCACATTTATCTTATATATATCTGATAAAAAAATGGAAAAGTCTAGAACGAAGAAAGCTTAGTACTACTTATAAAATAGTCATACGGTAACATCGCTTCGAAAAATCTTGTCACCTTTTTTAACAGCGATTTGTTTGCAACTAAAAATCCAAATTAGGTATATTTCTGAGGTACAAATATAACCTACTAGCTTTCTACTCGCGGCTTCATCCGCGATTTTTGATTTGATGACTTACAAAGAGCAGTTATTTTATGACTTATATCTATTGCGTAAAAACATACTCTCTCTTTGATTTAGTTGGTTAAAAATTAATTATATGTTATTTTAATGTGTTATTATCATATATAAACTATATTACACTTACGTTTAATCTAAGTCCCTTTTTTTTGTAAAAGAATAACAAACATCCAACATACATTCATCCATACTTACAAACTTTCGCGTTTAAATATTAGTAGGATATTATATAACAGGAATACTCTAAATTTGATTGTACCAAATACGTAAGATAAATAACGTGCCCTCCATTGAGCAGAAAAATTATATCTCCCTGGGCATTAAAATAAGAAAAGGGATAGTGTCTGTTTCGTCTTCGACTTTTATTATTGTACCGCCAAAGGCTGGTTCCATTTATTTTTACAGAGCTACGCTCTTAAAGTCTATAAACCAGTTTAATATGAGCCATACGTTCGAAGGTTTCTGTACAATCTGGGTTTCAAATTACGTAATACGAATACTAAACGTGGTTAGTATACCTAATTCTATATGTATGGATTTTTACTATAACAATTCATTAACAGAAAAGAACGGAAACATTGAAATGAAAAACATTCTAAGATAAGTTACCCGACCTGGGAATTGAAAACGAGACCCTACGCGGCTAACGGTCTTAACAGGCGATATCCGTATCGTTACACCACAGAGGCGATTTTAAATTCATATATTATATTTATCAAATCCGTTTGATATATGAATAAATATTCAATACAAAAAAATATCACCATGTATAAACAACAATAGTTAATGCAACACAGTGACACACATACTCGTACGTGGCTTTATACCAAAACCAATAATAGAATAAAATCAATCCACTGCACCCTCCCTCACTACGAGCACACTAACGTGATCCAATCAATGATTTTCCTATATCAATACACACGCACACAAACTAACTGTAAACATTTTTTTTCTGAATATTCGCAAATACCCCACACTATAGAGTACGTTTGTCTCGTTCCCACACGCAGGGGTATGCAAGTTTATCTGCTATCAGACAGAGAGGGAAGATCTGGTTTTACAACTTCGCAGATGGACAATGCAATTCTATTGTTAGCATTACCCTAATTTTTTTAGGTAAAAGTATTACATTTGTTAGGGTCTTGCGCCGCCTGGATATCCCATTCGATAAGTGTACTTTGTGAGAGCTGGGTCAGACGCGCCCACGCAGTGTTACTAGTGCAAAAAATGACAAAATACTAAACATAAATAACAGTGACTTAAAATGTGGAATAGTGAACAAATATCTAATATGCGGCCGAATAGACAATATCCTTTTAGCAATGAATATAGTGATTATCAATACAATTATTATAATCAGTTTGGTTATACTCGAAATCCAGAGAATACAACGTATAATCATATTAAAGGAGAACCTATCAGACATGCGTATCCTGGGAGTTATTCTAGACCAACAGTATATCAGCATTTGGATTTAAAGTGTCAAAATAATCCATATGATAATCCAGAATATTATAGACGTATCCAACAACCTTCTGATGTTAAGATTGAAAGGTTGTCTGAGACTATGAATTCGCAAGGTATTGGATACTATTCAGAATATGACATGCAAGCTATGACCTCAGAAGCAAAAAGCCCAAATGTGAGTGAAAATGTGACCACGGATTATGACTCTAAGTCATATTATGAACATTATAATAGCATTTCTTCTCCGGAATATAAAAATTCTCCAGAGCAAGAAAAACTCGAGATTAGTGGATCATTTGTGGCAGTGGAACTTCCCAAGTCATCTGTAGATACAACTGCTAGTCAAGATTTGGGGAAGATTGATGCAGAGGGAAATAGTGAGTCCAGCCATAGTATGCCTGAAGACCAGACTACTTATCCTTGGATGAAGACGCATTTAGGTATGTACTTCATGGAAACTATGTACAGACTATTTTGATTTTTAGAGTGGAACCTTATCATGGCAAGCACTGACGTTATGGGGCATTACCTTTCTATGTCACAGTGTTAGTGAGAAACGCATTAACGCTCGCCTATTACAATCGAAGCTGTAAACATGTACGATTGCCTTATCATCACTGTTTCTGGTATTTCATTCTCCTAGTCATACTACTACTCCACCTCCTACAAGAAAGTTTAACCAGAATATGTCTTGTTCCTACGCTTAAATAATTGAGCTACGGTTTTGGCATACACGTTAGGTAAGGATAGTAAAATTGTTAGTAAAGAATCATCCCATATTCAAGATGGCCGATTTCCGTATATAATGGGTCAATTATATTTATGAATTTTTGGGTTTTGTGAACGGCTTGCTGAGATATAGAAAAAAGTATTTCTTTAAACTCAATGACAGACAAAAGCCATATTTTGAAACGTTTGTATTGACAATTAAGATAGTTTATTTCCATAAATGCATCAGATTTGACCAATTTCTTTAGTTGTATAAAATCTAGTTACTTTTTAGCAATAAAAATATCAGTGCTATTATTTATTTTTAATTTATGTAAAATTTAAGGGTTGACGTACACAAGCGATAACACTTAATCACATTGTAATATTTGTTCAATTGTGAATGAAAATGCATAATATGTATAGAGTATATGAGAACTGCTTTTTTAACTCATTATTTTTCATTTCAGGTGGAAATAAACAAGAGCGCTCAAAACGAACTCGACAAACATACACCAGGTTTCAGACACTGGAACTAGAAAAGGAATATCATTATAACAAATATTTAACAAAACGGAGAAGAGTTGAATTGGCCCACGCTTTGGTGCTAACGGAACGTCAAATAAAAATTTGGTTTCAAAATCGGCGGATGAAAGCAAAAAAAGATATAAAAAATCCATCTCAGTTAATCCAGGATAAAGTGACTGCAGTACCAGAATTTTACAATAAAGGACAAGACGTTCCTAATTATAATAATTATTTAAATGTAGGACAAATGCCAAATTTATCAAATATTTCTCATTATAGCACAAACTTAAACCTGATGTAGATAATTTAATTTTTTAATGGTATATACCAAAGATAACTGATATATCAGGTGCCTATTTTTTAAATTAACTAGTAATACCTGTGATTTATTTGTATATAGCCATGTATAGCTTTCGTATATTATAGAACTTATTATATAATTTAGCTTTTCATCATTAGTTTTGAAAAGCAGAGAACAGTATATAATTTTCAAACTCTCACTAATTTTCTATTTGCTTTAAGGCAAATTTTAGATATTTAGTGAGTCTCTATATTGATATATTTTTAATAGTAATGACATTAGATTAAAAAAAACGTTCTATTATTTTAATTACACGTAAACTCGCTGAAATGATTTGTCAAACTTCAATTATTTCACATAAATTTTAAAATATCTCATATTCTATCATTTAAATCCCTGTATCTTATTTGAAATAAGTTCAGATTGATCGTTTTAGCTAGTTTTGTGGAATCGTTAGAAATTAAATCAATTACAATTGTATCATTTAGTAGCTCTATGTTTTTCATCACTGGAGCTTGGTGAAACTAAGACTAATTTACATTAAAAAAAAATCAGATACTACTTCACATATTACACTAATTTAACACTATTTTAAATAGCGGAACGGTTTTGTTTCTTACACTATCATCAAGGCTAAAACTTAGTTATTACATAATACATTCAGGTAGGTACTAACCTACATGTTTGTATTCAATTATCTCGGTACAGTTTCACAAATTGAATAGAACATACGGCACATTCTTTTTTGCCTGATTCACACTTGATTTACTGAATTTATTAGTGGGCAACTAAATTTTATCATTCACAAATAATAAATAAAATTTTGATAAAATGATATGCTTACACTCAAAAAGTTGTATAAATTTAAGTTAAAACTTACTTGATCACTTACGGGTGACACCTAGGGGTGAATTAGTCATAAAAAATAACTTGATGATGTGCATCGACCGCAACCTCAACACTACCGATTATTACAGAAAATCGATCGTCTGATACAAACCTGATTATTTTATTTAAGATTTTTTTGTAGCCAAGAATGACAAAATGTTTTATTATGTGTAATCTTACCCGATACTAATGGTCCTTAGAAATATTGTTATATTTAATATAAAAAAATGTTCCTATTAGTTAGAAATATATTATGATTCCCTTAGATACATATTGGCGATAACTGAAGTTGTATTAAAGGTATTGATATCTTTTTTCAACGAAGTTAAAAGAAAGAGATAAAACATTTTGGCGCTGTTAAATTAAAAACACATCAAAACTTGTACGCCTTTAAAACAACATATTCTGGGTCATAGACTAAACGTCTATAGAAATATCACGTAGGTATAAATTAATTTGACAGCATTAAATGTGTTCTATCTCTTTCTTTTCCCCACGTTAAAGTGAGATAGCGATAACTTGAATAAGTTTAGGTAAGAGACAAGAATTAATCACATTGTTAATAAGAACTAATGATATAAGATTGTCATATTTTACAATGATTTTATAAATACAGTCAATTATATTATTTCAAAATATAATAAATATTATGAGAATATATTTTTGTTAAATTTTTTGTGATAAAAAGCGAACAAGCGGACGGCTTTCCTGATGGTAAGAGAAAAACGTAGTATATAGACGTCTTATCAGGTGCGTCTTTACTTCAGTACCTCTTCATTACAGTACTTTTAGGCCTGAAATGCAAGTCTACCGGCTACCTATCGGTCCTGAGAAGGAGGAGTTTGACAACAAACATCGCGACAAAATATATTATACGAGTGAACTTTAAAACTCTACACCCTGATTGTGGACAGCTGTTAAAGAAACACTTCATATCATGTAAATTTTAATAAAAGTTAAAACTATATATAATATGTAAATTAAGCTGGAATAAATTTTATGGGATTACTATCTGTTCCAGTAAACTTGGGACCGCTTTTTAGGGGTGAATAAAATAGATGTTTACCAATTCTCAGACCTAAAAGACATGCACACAAAATATCATGAGCACGAACCGGAACAGGATAAAAATGGGATGAATCATATCTCTCTCTTCTGATTTTAAGCTATCTCCTCGCCAATTTTTATCAAAATGGATTCAGCCGTTTTTTAGTTATAAAAAGTGTTACTAACACATGACACGCTTAGAAATAAAGTTACATATCTCAAAAATTTAATACTCGATTTTACCATTTCGCTATAAATATAAACTTACATTGTAATTGTGTTCTCACGAAAGATGTATTCAATGCTATAATTTTTGAAAACTTTGTTGCTTATTTATCACAAATTGCATTTTTTTAATTCGGTCACTCTAATTCTAAGCGACATCTCTCCTTAATATATGATATACTTATATGTTATATAGAATTTTAACACCATGAAAACAAATAATGTACTTTCAAATGTCAACCCTTTTATAAAATTATAAAAGGATTTAGGATCTACTTCAATATTGATCCCCTGGGATTGTATCTCGTAATAGTTGACGTTATTTTGACATATTTTGACAGATAATATTTGTCGGTAGCGACAAACAAATATTTTGCCAAGTAATCCTGTTTAGGGTTGAACTACCTGTATTAACTTGGGCGTACTACTGGTATGTTTTACAAATGTCTATGAATGAAAAGTATTAAGGCTCTTAAGGAACGTTCAGTTTTATATAAATACTAGTTATGCTCGTGACTTCGAGTAACATGATATTAGCTCGGATTAGATCAAAAAAGTATGTAAAAAAATTATAGCATAGTCTTGTTGGACATATTTAAATTAAAAAAACCAGCAATGTGGGTATCGGACTCACAGAGTCCGTCTATACATATAATAAAAAAAATATTTAAAAAAAACATGAGTGGGCTTCATACACGCAACAGAACCCGCAACAATGTTTTTTTTTTACTTTTTCCGTATGTTTGTGCATGCTAATCTCTGAAACAGGTAAACCGATTTTGATACAGTTTTCAGAAATTTGTTCTGATGGCCTCCATTTAATATTTAGTGTTTATTTCATTAAAATCGGTTAACATATATAGAAGTTATATCAATTTATGTCCATCACGTAATATCTACCAATTTAAAAAGAGCTCTGGTATAATATCGAACTGATATTAAATGGGGTTCAACTTAGGCTGGAAAAGCGTCAGGAGAACGCGACGCGGACCCGCGTGAGGTATATAAATAAATAAAAATGCTGACGAAGTCGTGGGCACAGCTATTAAATATATATGTAAAGGTAAGCCATATAACAAGATATATGATAGTTTATTTTAGAATTTCGTTTTGAATTTTGTAACCTACTTGATGTAATTAAAGCTCAGGTATAATAGCTACCTGACTCCTAACTGTTTGTTCTCTATTATCCCAGTACTCCGTTAACTGTCCGGTCCGACATTTTCTTATTATACACAAAGACACAGTGGAGAGCCGCGGTGGCTTAGTAGAACGCGCTCCGGATTTCAATTTCAATAGTACAGGTTCGGACCCCGCCGTATACCACTTTTTCTAACTTAAGTACATTTGAATGCTGTTACGATGGAGGAAAACATAGTGAAGAAAACCGGGATTTGTGCCCGATATAGCAACGGACTTGCTACCAGTTACATTATGGCACCTAGTATCGTAGGTTAATTAAGGGTGCATATGTACCCCAACCTGCCTTTCCCTTATCCCTTAATAGCCCTTTCAGGGGAAAGGGCTATTTTTGCTAAATTGTATTCGGATTATTTATTATATTTTATGTTGTTGCATAAAAAAATAGTTTAATACAAAAAACTTTTTTAAAACCGATGTTTTTTAAAAAATATCTGTTTCTGTATGTCTGTGTTATTTCTTCAGTGATATCTTGATATTTTTTGAATCTTGAACGTTTGGGTTGCCAGTTGTAAACAGGTATTTCGCTCGTAAAAAGCTATGCCAGAAAAATAATAGGCAACCCTCAGTTTGCATATCGTATTGGCTGGATTTTCCGTTAGTGTTATTTTTTTCTAAGCTCAATGGTGAAATTAAAAAAAAAAACATTTTTTTTAAATTTATTATAGCCTGGTCAAGATTTTATCAGGCAAACTGTTTTTTATCATTTTTAATAAAATAATTACCTATCGAACAATTTTTATTTATTAAAGAGATCGGTGAAGGTCGATGTTATATTCGGCTCTTAAATCATTTAGATGTAATTAGTAGATATTATATAATAGTTAAATATTTTATTTAATTCTTATTTTTGAGAAAAATTCGCAGTTTTAGTTTTAACTAGAGAAACGATGTCACATATATTTTTTATTTTGACTCTAAACCTTTGTAGGATTCTGTAAACCAAAGGGTGAAAAACAAAACCTTATTACTCCCATACAATAAACGTAACTTTTTTGCCGGTTTTATAAATGGTACGGAACACTTCATGCGCGAGTACGACTCGTACTTGACAGATTTTTATAGACTTTCTATTGTATGTATTAGTTCTCTGTACTTATTAAGTAGGTACATATAGTTTGTTTAGTCTGACCGTAATTTAGCAGACGTAATCAACAAATTAACTTATCTTAAGGTTTTTTAGAGTTCCATACCAAAAGGTAAAAAAGGTACCTTATTACTAAGAATCCGTTGTCCATCTGTGTCTATCTATCACTAGGTTATATCTCATAAACTATGATAGCTGGACAATTGAAATTTCCACATCACAGGTGATGTATTTCTGTTACCACTGTTACAACTACTAAAACGCACAATAATAAAACTATTTATAGGAGTTTCCACGCAACAATTTAAGTTTTTGTCGTTATTATAAAATATAATGTTACGAAACTCTTAGTGCGCGAATCCGACTCGCTCTTAGCTGGTTTTTATTTTTTAAACACAATAAATACAACAATTATAAATAAATAATACATATTGACATTTTTATAATGAGTAGTTTCGCAGATTTCTTGCTTTCAAATATACAAATTAAATAGTATTGTTAGATGTTTTATACATATTAACTTAGTAACTTTTGTTTTCAGTAACATTTTTTATATTTAACAATTAAATGTAAGTATAATAAAAAAGTAAGCAAGTTATATTCGTTACTAAATACGTATCTTCTAGTATTTACAAATAATATTTCGGGCTTCATTTAAATAAATACAAGTTCGCCGTCTACCATCAAGGGTCGTTCTTTTGAAAGCATCAACCAAAGAATTTAGAAAGAGATAGATTGACATATTGAAGAACAGAAAGAAACGAGACAAAACTAAAAATACGTCACACAAAGCATCCCCAACTTCAGGGGTAAGTTGCTAACCAGTACGCACATGCGCAATGCGAAGCTGTCATTTTATCAAAATGGCGGCTGAAGTGACGTTCTATAGCTTTAAAATTTTAGTTTTTTTTATTGTTAGATTAGGAAATACCTGTAATAAAGTTTAATCAAATGAATATATTTTGACCTTATATTGGAAGACTAGTAAGTATTTTTACTTCACTAAGGTAAGTAAGCTATATTGTTTTGTTTTAGTTGCAATATATTTTATGGGTTAGCAAAGTACTTAACTAATAACTTTATATTAATAAACAAAATATAAACAAACTTTATACTAATAAACAAAGTACAATAGGGTTTGTAAGTTTTTAATATATATTTTTTTATAATTATTACCATTAAGTAGAGTTTTGACGAGACAAATAAATATTGAATTTTGTATAGAAGTGGAGTATAATTAGTTACATTTTGTGGCATATTGTATATATATGTTTCATTAGTCTGATTGCAAAAATGATCTATTCATTATCACCAAATTTTACACCATGAACTATAAGGTATTTAAGTATCCACCACTTTATTTAAAATCCATACAAGACGAGCCTGTGACAACTTATAAGTAAGTATTGTCAACCATTAAAATCGCGTTATAATTGATGAAATTTATTGGTTGCAGTTTCCCAAAATAAAAAACCTGAAGTCATTTTCTATGGGTCAAGCTATTATTAAAGCTGATATACAAAATAATCAATATTTATAAGTTTTCATCACCTATGGAGTTTATTTAGTTGCATATTTATGGGTGATTCCACAATTCGCTTAAAAAAAAATTACATATACATATACATCCATACCTGCATACATGGTCACGTTAGGCAAAATTATAATCATAAGTGATAACGCCAAACTGAAGCTAGTATTAATAGTAAATTTACCACGTACCGTACTCTAAAACTGGAACATTACAATGTCAAGCAGTGGCGATATGAGGCTTACATTCCAACGAAATTGAATTCCAACGAGTAAGGTAAATTATAACATTCAAATATACATTAGAAGGTTCTTTTGATCGAATCTCAGCAGCGTAACGTTCGACGTTCGAATTAATTAGAGCTGCCATTCAAACGAGCCACAGTGAATATAACATATTCTTAAAGGAATTGAATAAAGAATTTAAAAACTAATTGATCTATATTTTATTACTGGCTGGAGCGTGATTTGGGTCCAGAAAAAAAAGAATCTAAGAAATTCTTTTTAATCTGTTTTAAAGGAATTTTTGGCGGGATTGAGAGAAAAAACGGACACAGTATTTTCATAATTATTAAACATCGTGTATTTTTTGGCTAAAATTAGTAATTTTCGGTTGAAATTTGTATATCGTTTAGTTTAAGTGCCAAAGTGATATATATGCATGAAGAAAGTAGTGTATTTTCTTGACGCTGCCAAATCTCAAGCATAGGTAATAATGTCATCGCTTTACCTAAGATATGAATGACTATGACTTGACTGACTATGACTGATTTTGACTAAATTAATTAAATTTGAATAGTGGAAGCTACTTACGCCCATGCTGAATATAAAAAAATATCATTTAACCTCTTAGAAATTTATAACAATATTAAATAATTAATTTATAAAAATATAAATTTATAAATTTTATGAAAGAATATTATACAATAAAGATTACAATATAATTAATTTAACTAATGGTCGCCCAGTGATAGAAATTCAACCATACAAAATTTAAATAAGAAGCCAAAGCATCATATGGCTGGGATGTCTATTGCGTGACTATTTTAACTGTCTATCCTATCATCCAAAATCACGGCACGGACGAGTAACAAACTTATCGACGCTTAAGTTGGTATATTTGAATTTAGGTAGTCCAAGACTTACTTGGCAAAACCGCAATATTAACGTTCGTAATAACTTCGTGGATTTTGATTGCTTGGTTACTTTTTATAACATAATTAATTTATTTTAGTTAAAAAAACTTTTCATTTATCATCGGAGTATGCTCTTTCTCATTTTTAAACCGACACTTTCGTTCAATCCCACTCTTTCTCTGATCACACTATTACGGTCTGCGAGCGTTAGTCCATAAATATTGCGGAGCGCACGCATTTTGACCGCAATTATCCTACTTTCATACTGCTTCTGACATACCCAACTCTTACTTCCATAAAGTAACTTTGGGATAAGCACTGATTTGTGTAAAGTTGAGCCCTATAGCTTAGTATTTCACTTTCAAGTAGATTGCATAATAATTATCAATTTTCTTACTTATTCCTTGAAATGCCAAAATAAACAAATTATTTTTCTAAAATAAACATTATGAACGACGGAAGTCCCCAACCTTCATTAAAACCCGTGTATAAACTCCGACAACACCACTGTAATAATAAAACGACAATCTATTATGATCCAATTATATTATAAGATAAACGATGCACAGATTATAAAAAGGTACTTTAGGTATTTAAAATAGTTTCATATATCCAAACAGATGTTCTCCGAGCCAGCTTTGATCATACGAAACATCAAAGTACCCTTATCTATGGCAATAAATTTAAACCTTATTACGATAAGTAACGAGTAATTCATTAAAAGTGGTCTAAATACACTTTAATTGAGAGAAATTATCTCTTTTAAGTATGCTTGATTTATATGATTGCGTGTACCAAAAATAATTATGATTACGTTTATTAAGAGGCCACGGTACACTTTGGACGAAGATGTTGGCGTAACGTTTAGAAAGTATAACCTATATAGTTGGCGGTAATTTGGTAGTTTTCAGGGTTCCATACCCAAAGGACAAAAATGAAATCCTATTACTAAGACTCCGCTGTCCGTCCGTCTATCTGTCACCAGGCTGGATCTCATAAACCATGATGGCTAGACAGTTGAAATTTGCACAGATGATAATTATTGGAATTATAGTAACAAATACAAAAATGGAGTAAATGAACATATAAAGATTGTTCCCATATAACGAACGTAATTTCTTGCCATTTGTATAGATATTAGTACAGACCCCTTTGAGTGGGAGTTCGACTCGCACTTGATCGGGGTTTTTTGCATGATGACAGTGAACAAGCTATTTGATGGTGGCCGGGGGTTACGTGAGCGTTTACCAGCAACCGCACCCTCCTTCCGAATTAGAGCATGACACAGGCAGTGGTAGAAATGGAAAGAGCGATAGTCCTGTCTGAGTAAGCTGCTACTAGTCTACCACCAGTTTTCGCCAATCCTGGTCTAAAACTTTTGGTTTTTGTTTTTGATTTGGCCAAGGTGTTATCCAGGCATGAGTTATGAAGTGGCTAGATTTTAATTGAATATTAATTAGTAACTAGATTTCCGTCCGGTGCTTCGCCCGCGTGAATTTTTTAAGTACCTGGATGACCGAGCGTTGCTCGGTGTTTTTTAGTACATCAGGTTTTTTTGGAATTTTTTTGGCGAAATTTAGGTTCATTTTGTAATGATACAAGTTTATATTCAATGAAAACACAATTAATAAGTAAAACCTGAAAATAAAACCTAGCTAGATCGATTTATCGCACCCGAAATTGTTTGAGCCGTTTCCGAAATCGCTGATATATATAAGAATTGCTCGTTTAAAGGTATTAGATATGAACCGTGACAAGTGGCATTCGATACTCTCTACCTAACCCCAAGGCACTTGGCGTGAAGTTATGTATGTAACTGAAACTGTAAAAAATATCCCTGAAAGAGTAGACAGAGGTACATATGCACCCACGATTAGCCGATGATATTAGGCCCCATGGTATGACATTGCCTGGGTTTACTCAAAGTACTTACGCTAGAAAAACTTATTGGTATAGAGCTAGATAGATATATACTATATTAAACTAGATTTAGATTGTAAGATAAAAATAAGTATCGTATAAAAACAAAACCGAAATTGGAAAAGAGGCTACAACAACGTCAAAGGGGACGAGAAAAAAACAACAGCCTAAGCAACAATTAGATACAAATTCTAAGTTTTTAGCAACGTTATTATTGAGACGTCTATTTGACATCGCGATAAAACATTTAGTGTTATTAAATCGCGGGAAAGTATAAATATGAAATGATTAAAAGTATCTCCTGCAGGGCCTGCTTTACTTCGTCCAACAGTGTCCCCTGAAATGGACACGCTATTGGTTGGTAAGTGTAGATTAATATTTTTTATCGTAATCATTATTTGTCACATTCGTCCCCGTGTTAGTCCGGGTCCTCTGTGTAGAGACCATCTGCCTTCCTACCAGACAGCTCGTAAGAGGCGAGCATAGGTTAACTGGGTCACTTCCAACATGATCACTGGTGGTAGAGTTCTCGCAGGGGTAGGGATCCACCGCCTTATCTATTCCTGCCATAATGACATTGTCGTATTCTGGTCCAGAAGGTAGAGTAGCCGGTAGACTTGCGCATTAGCTCTAACAGTCCGAACACAGGACAGCGACGCACCTACAACACCCATGGTGTTATAAACCTTGTATCTTACCACCAGGAGACCCATGCGCTTGTTCGCTGTCTTGCCCCTGAAAAATACAAAAAAAATATTAGCTAATATTTTTTGAATTAACATCTCTTATTCGATGAAAGGAATCTGCAACAGATAGTCCAGATCAGCCGCCTTACCTATTCCTATCACTAATAAATTTTCAATTCACAACGCACTTTTGATATATTTGATGTTTATTACTAATGCATTTTAAGGTTTCCATACTCAAAAGGTAAAACGGACCCCATTAATAAGACTCCTTTGTCTGTCCGTCTGTCTGTCTGTCACCAGGCTGTATTTGTTGAACAATGGCGGCTAGACAGTTGAAATTTTTACAGTTGATGTATTTGTATTGCCCCTTGCAACAAATACCTAGTAAAATCAGTGTAGAATAAACGTATAAAGAAGGCTCCTATAAAACGTGAGTTTTTGCCATTTTGTAGAGTTAACGGTAAGGAACCCTTTGTGCGCGTTTCTGACTCGCGCTTAACTGTTTTTTTTTATTTAATTCTGAGTTTTGTTATGTTTGTATTTTTATTTTGTCTTTTATTTCAGTTTATTAAGTGCTTTATCATTAAATAATTGATTGATGCGTAAAAATTTTCTACCAAAGTAATACTTTTAAATAAAACATTTTCATTTCAGTGGAACGAGTGAAAAAGGATAACACCAGTAAGTTACCTAAAAAGCATTTTCAAACAAGTATACATAATACATAATAATGTATACAAATAAATAAAATAGAGTGTCTATATGTAATATTAAAATAACCGCATTTACTAAGTGCATATGTATATTTACAAGCACATATACCAAAATAATATTTTACAGCTAGCTGTGCCCGCGACTTCGTCGTCGTTCGTGATTGTTTTGTTTTATTTCTAAAATAAAAGTAGGCTAAACCTTTTCAAATCAAATGTTTCCGTTAGTTGTCTCTTGGAGTTCGCATTGAAGACTACCTTTGTGTAACATATAGACTTTATAATAGTGATAGTATCTAATATTGTTTTAACATTAATTATTGTTCGCCTCAGGATCTGCACCTCCGACTACGTTTATCCAGCCATCATCAACACCAACCCAGCCATCAGCGACACCACCAACGGAAAAACTCAATATAGTAACGCTATCAAAATTTAATCTCCTTGAGAATATGGTTGAAGACTTGAAAAACCGAGTCTACGGCAGTGTACCCAAGAATGAGGAAATCTTAGAAGAAGTTAGGTAAGTTACACAAGTACTAATCGTATCCTGCTGCCTTCGTCAGTATTACTTTTAAAAATATTAAATATTTAAATAATTCTTCAAAATATAAAAAAATATTTTGATTAAGAAGTTTTAGTTGTCGAGTCGAGTCCTTTGTCGTTTGGAAACGGTGTTAGTTTTACTATAGATAGAAATGAAGCTAAGTCGGGTATAAAATAGTTTCTAGTACTAAATTGTTAAATGTAGAATATTTATATATACAAATAAATAAAATTGGAGTGTCTGTATGCACCCAATACTAAAATAACCGCTTTACTAAATGCATGTGTATCGCAGCGGGTACTTTCTCGTATGTTTTTATTTGTTTTACCGAATTTAAATCACAATCAACCGCTAATGGCGGCAATTTAATTGCGCGCTAACTAAACTTTTTTTAGGTTATCCAAGTTTTCTTTCAACGGAAGTAATATCAAAAGAAAAACTGGGTTTAGATTAAAACTAATTTAAACACAAACGTGAAATGTCTACATATTATGTGTAATTTATACTCCGATTTAAAGCCGTACAAGTTATTTACTAATTTTACAAGACTAAAAACTGATATGCACTTTTATAAAAAC
>DVZL01001117.1:0-18984 GCA_018236625.1 Lasaia peninsularis
GTAACGCCGCATTTCGGTTGAGTATCGCCCGCTTGTCGAAAAAATAAGTACACGTGATATATTACTTACCCCCCCTCCCCCTTGTGATATTTCGTGATTTTTTATGGACCCCTCCCCCCACTTTCGAGCCTCACATGATTAATGGACAGCCCGTTATGAGTTTTTTCAGCGAATATAGCGTCGGATTTATCACCTCGTGGGACCTGACAGCATCGGCCCTGTCTACCACATTACTTAATATCGTTGGTTTATCATGGGTGCATATGTGCCTCTGCCTACTCCTTTGGGGATGTAAACGTGATGATATTCCATAATATATGCTTATGAAGCTAACTGTAACTTAGCGTTAGCTTCATAAACATAACATATGCTTATGAAGCTAACTCTAGAGACCACTTCCTACATTACCACTGGTGGTAGAGTGGTGTGCAGTAACTCGTAGATAGGGATCCATCGCCTTACCTATTCCTGCCGTCATAATGACACTGTCATATTCTGATTCGAAGGGTAAGGTAGACTTGCACATATGGTCGAACAGCCCGACCACAGATAGTGACGCATCTATGGCGTCCATATGATAGGCCTCGGTCGTCTCTTACCATCAGAAGACCCGTGTGCTTGTTTGCTGTCTTTTCTCATTAAAAAATAAATCTTGGTTTTATGGGCCGAAACATCGGAAGCATACACGGGATCTGCTCTTAGGCATACATTTCATCGCTCTCATCCCATCTCTTCTTTCCCTACTAGTTATTTAATATCCTATCCATGACCTCATATGACTCTTCTCCCCTGAAGGAGCAGTTTAGCTATTCCTAATTGGGGTGGACAACACGAGGACTTCTTCGGCTTCTGCCTGGATCCTCAACATCCCGTCTCCAATGGTCATCTCCGCCTAAACCAGGCGTGCGTGAACTCTACCAGGCCTTAGTAGTTCGCTGGGGTGGGGACAAGGTCCTTAAGATAGATTGACCCTTCTCTCTCTCTCGATACCTTACCTATTATTTTCGAAGCGATCCTCTCTGTATATGTCGCATTCCCACAATTTATGAAGCCTATACTCACTAACATTGCCACAGTGGCACATCTCCGTTTCTCCTATCCATTACCCTAAAGCAGCCGGGACATGTCAATATTTACGAAGATCAGATTGCACTCATTTAGTCCCCATTCTATCCTCTACGGTTGGAAAAAAACGGTATAAATTTCGCCCATCCCCGCTTTCATCCCACATTGTCTGCCACTCGGCAATCATTCTCCTTTTACCCTCCATCCTCGCGACAGCCCTGTCCTGTGTCGTTCTGCTTCCGCCACCCGCCGATTCTCTCATCAAAGTGACCAATATATCAAAGGAAAGTGTGGTTGTGCTGACCGATATATTAACATTAACAGAATCAGATGATGATACATAAGAATGAATCGCGCAAGCTTTATAACTAGACAGCCATTTTTATGGTTGACTATTTTATAAACAATTTTTATAAATAAAAGTAGCCTAAATTTTTCCTTATTACATCAGCATCAGCGATTAGCGGGTACAACAGCAGACAAACAGACAAAGATTCTACAAAAATACAATTTTGATATAAGTAATTAACTTCGATGTAAACATATATATTATGCATTTCATGAAAAGTGTTTATTTTAATATTACATATAGACACTCAAATTTTTATAAATTAATATTTGCACCACATCTGAAAATAGATGGCGCTGTGCATTTTTACATTGCGTCTCAATTACTACTTTAATATACCAGCTATATATGTCATTATTCACCTCCCACAACACTTCAATTGTATTATATGTTTAGATGGGTATAGGACGGTACCCTTCGTGCGCGAGTCCGAATCGCACTTGGCCGATTAATTACAAATTAAAAAACCTAAGCGTTGCAGTGTACCCTCGTCTTTAATTCAGTTAAACCACAAATCACAGAGTGTTGCCAGTAGGTACAAATTCAGAAATATGCATAAATATTTTTGCCGGCAAACCAATAAATAACAGCTGTGTTGCCAGGTTTCCCGTTTCACAAACATTCTGCATTGATTGGTAGTATTGCACATTTTATAGTTTCATCAAACTGCTGTTAGGGTAGTCGGGTAATTGATTCCCGTACTTTTTTGACAGTTCACTTGATCGTAATGGCCGTTTAACCCTTCAAAATGGTTGAGGATTATGAGAATCGGCTAATATATTTTTTTAACGGTCAATCAGGATCACAGAGACCTGCGGGGCTATTGTGTATCTTTTTGACAGTAAATATGTATTTAGTAAGGATAAATTCGGGCTCGGAGTTCGTATCCTTTAACTGTCAAAAAGATACACAATAGCCCCGCTGGGAGGAGGTATTCCATGAAGCGCACCCAAACGAAGCACACCCAGACGAAGCACACCTAAAGTATTCGTGGAATAAGAAATTTATTATTTTAAATTTTTATTTGAAGCCCACCTATGAGAGTGTTGCGTGGAATACTTTAGGTGTGCTTCGTTTGGGTGCGCTTCATGGAATACCTCCCTGGGAGACCATTCCGTCAATGCGTTGGTGATTATATTTCGGGTGAATGAGGTTTGGAAATATTTTTTTATGGAATATTAATTACCTCTGTGGTGCAACGGTACGGTTGTCACTTGCTAAGTCATTAGCGGCGCAGGTTCCCGTACTTAATTCCCAGGTCGGGCATCTTTTCTTAAAATGTCTTAACCGCTTTTTACTAAGTGTATATGTAAATTTACAAGGTACATATACCTAAACAACATTATTTAGAATTTGCGTCTGTTTTGTAACGAAACGTTTTGTACCCCCCAATATCTGAAACGGCTGGACCGATTTTGATGGGATATTCACTGGCAGACAGCTAATGTAATAAGGAACGGCTTAGGCTACTTTTATTTTAGAATTAATTAACTAAACAAAAACGTGGATGAAGATGCGGGCTCAGCTAGTACAAAATAAAACTTGGAGACTAAATGACACACAAAGGCGGTCTTATTGCGAATTTGCAATCTCTTCCAGGCAACCTTATGGTATGTAACAAAAGTCAACGAAATATTGTGCAAAGGTGCTCTAAACATAAACATGAAATCTAAGACGATGTTGAAATATTCAACATCATTTATATAAAGCGCAGTCATGGGTGCACGTAAATTAAATAAAAAATAAAAAATATGTATGCATATTATTGTATTGTATTAAAATAGAATTGTAAACATAAAACAGGTAACACAATGTTTTGTTCCAATACACTGAAGAAACTTATAACAAGTTGCCTCACCCGGGAGTCAAACCCAAAAGAAGATGTAAGTATGCAAACATGTTTATCATCGCCTGTCGAAAACTGAACTCAAGCCATGTCAATGGATAGTGTAGGTAAGCGTGTACGCTAAACTCTCGATTAACTAGGGGATTATATATCTTCACACTCCTCCCTCGACTTGGCGTAAATCCCGGTTAAAACCAGGGTCCATCTTCATAATCCTCTTTCTCCATCTTGATACGCTCTTGACGGGCGTGTATATTCATGACGTCAAACCAGGGTTATTTTGATTTCTCAAAGACACTTGCTATTAGAGGTGGCAATAACGGCTATAAGCCAATAATGAATTATATTGTTGTGTTATCTTTCAATAACTAACAAATTCGACATTATTTCAATTAGTAAAAGGTATAAAATCGTAGTCAGAGAAGCGAGAAGCTTTTTTTAATAACAGGATGAGTAAGAGTTCAATAATTTAGTTATCGGTTGTTCAAGAATAATGCGTTATATTATCTGTTGTAATAATGACCACCTCTACATGCTATAGGCATGATATACATATTTTAAAAGAAAACTTAACGTTACGCACATATTCCCGAAAGGGTAGGCAGAGGTAAATAATATACTCCAACGATTAACCTTCTTCAAATTACTTCTTACAATATATTTTAAAAGTTAATAGTCTATACTTTATCATATTTATAATTAATTAGTGATCATTAAACACTCTATTCCCACCTATCATATTAGTCTGTCATTTATCTGGGGTTAGCATCAGGTACCAGATCTATCATTTCTATCATCATGACTGATTTACATATGAATGTGATTTGATAATCACTAAATAGTTGTTCGTGTAATATATTTGTTCGTGGGGCTAGCGAACACGCCTAACTCCTTCGACTAACCGCAAGGCTCAGGTTCGATTCCCGACGGGGACAGGCATTTGTGTGATGAACATAGATGTCTGTATTTTCGGGTCTGGGTGTTTATTAAATTTATTCTGGTATATATTTAAGTATTTCTATGTATTAATATCGTTGACTAACACCCATAGCACAAGCATATAATTTGCTTACTTTGCGGTTAGATCAATTTGTGTAATTTGTCCAATAATAATATAATAAATATTATTGGAAAATTGTTAATTATTGTTATTAATTTTATTAGTTATTTACAGATTACTGATAATTGTAAATTGTTTTTTTAAATAGCCGATGACGTTTGTCTTTTAACAGTATCATCAGGGCTAAAACTTAAATTAACTAAAAAAAATTATTATAAGTGAGCCGTATAATTAAAGCTCGTCTCAAATGTTATTTCATCAAAAACTTGAAACAAGGTATTCGTCACTGACAAGACCGTAACCAATGCTAGGCAAAGTCTGATTGCATACGAGGAAATTTTAGTGTTGCTGAATTATCGATAATTGCGATATCGACTTTTTTATTTTAATTAGTATTAAAATTAAAATAAATAGCTATGGTAGTAAGGCTGTAATCTGGGTGCCGAGGAGTTTGTTTTTAGGTTTTTTTTCTGACTAGTAGGTTGGAAGTCGTGTTTTCAGAAAAAATAGTAGAGATGATAAAAAAATTGTTTATTATTTAACGTTTAAGATGTTAAATAATAAACAATTTTTTTATCGTGCCTGCCTGAATCGTGCATAATAAAATGTAGTAAATTAATATTTAAAAACCAAAAAGATTGGTAATATAATACTTACGTTTTACTCCTGAGGACGTAAAAATATTAACTAGTAATTAAAGCGAGGTGATACATATAAAACAAAACTAATTATATGACTAATTAATTATTACAAACAATATCGAATAAAAGTTGTTCTAAATGTATATTTTTTAGAGGAATATAACTCTTTACTTACTCGTATATCACATAACTTGAAAACGCTGGCAAAGTAACAGTAACTTGTTTGTGATACAAAATAAAGAAATATCGTCACCCAAAGTAAATGCACCTACGAATAGCCGACGATATTAGGTCTTTTAATGTGACGGGTGAAAAATCCATCACTATATCGGGCACAAGGTCCTCATGATGTTTTACTTCGTCGTAAGATAGATGATGTTTAAGATATGTTAAGAAATTCTCTCTTCCAAATGAAGACAGTGACCAGTATTGTTAAACTACTTACTTGCTTACTTACTGCTACAAATAAATATATTCGACCAATTGCCAATTAGACATAAGAAAATACATACATAGCAGGTTAAATAAATATAAGGATAATCCGAGAGCTATTTTGTTAAAGAATATCCACCTAGGTCTCCCCGGGTGGCAACAGCCATCCAAATTAATAAATTCATACCGATTTACCGTTTGCTCTGACTAGTGGTATGAATACTAAATTATAGGTTTTTTCATGATATTGGAAGGCAAATAAGCAGACGGATTTCGTGATGGTAAGAGATACACGTCGCCTATGGACACCAAAGGTTGAAATGGTGCGTTGCCAACCTGAGGCTGGGATGGTAAGCCTCTTGCGTGAGTGAGTTTACCTGCTACCCTACCCTGCAAACCAGAACACGACACTGGCGAGAAACGACGCTATTGTGGCAGGAATAGGTAAGGCGGTGGTACCAATTCGGATCGTTGCAAGACTCTACCACCTAGTCAATGTCACGGTGTTGCTGACAATAGATCCTGTGCTCGCCTCTTACGATCTGCGTGGGTGGAAGGCAGTTGGCCTATTCTACAACGGAACCCGGACTAATACGGGTATAATTTCTAGTCCCTGGATGACCGAGCTTGGCTCGGTGTTTGGTTAGTACATTACATTTTTTTGAAATTGTATTTGACATAATTCACAATGTTTTTCTTGGTTCTATAGGGCCTCCAGGAACAGTTTTCACACAAAATGACAAAAAGAAGGAACTCAAAAAAAAGAAAGAAACAAAAAGTATCGAACAGACTGGGTTTTGAACCTGGGATTCTGCGTATTAAGGCGCCCGATTTCCCAACTGAGCTATACTAACTTAACAAAAAATTGGCGAAATTTAGCTTTGTATTATAGTGATAAAGGTTTTTATTCCATGAAAACACGATTAACAAGAAACCTGAAAATAAAACCTAGCTAGATCGATTTATCGCCCTCGAAACCCCCTACATACAAAATTTCAAGAGGATCGTACGAGCCGTTTTCGAAATCGCTGATATATATACATAAATACAAAAATTGCTCGTTTAAAGGTATTAGATACTTACCTAGCTTCCTCCACATCCAGTACTCTCGACTAGAAAGTCGTCGAGAAGAAAGACTCCGACTCTTTTTACTCGACTCTTCGAACTCGGCCAAATTAAAGTACCTTCACGCCTATTATCCTCGAAGCTGTAGGCAGATGTGTGCTGGTATATCCACGACTCGTAAATCCAGTATTATATACTAGAAACCCCACGATTAGCCATGGTACTAGAGCCCATGACGTTATAGGTGGTAAGCATATAGCCACTTCGGATACATTTCAATCCCGGGCAATGTAATGCTTACTCAGAATAATCTGAAAAACGTTTTAAGAAAAGTTTCCGGACCTAGAAATTAAACGAGACTGGGGTCCCGGGTTATAGACTTATCAGACGACAGCCACACCGTAACACCACAGTGGCGAAATTATTCTCGAGTGAGAAAGTTTCGGAGACTCTGAAGAGGTCGAAAAAGCATGTTGAAATCTAAAAGAGAATCTTTCACTGTTATAATCCAGGACGCAAAAGAGGGATGTTATAAGTTTGAGGTGTCTGTCTGCTTGTCTGTCTTTCTGTCTATGAACTTGTCTGTCTGTGGCATCGTAGCTCCTGAACGGATGAAGCGATTTCAATTTAGGTTTTTTTTGTATTTGTTTTTGTTTGATGAGTTTTTTGCGGGTTTTCTTAGAAATGTTTGATGAAAATCGGTAGAGCTGTTTACAAGTTTTGAGGGTGAAAGTGGGAAAGGATAACCGAGTATCTGCAAATATACTCGAGTGGTGTCTCAAATATAAGGGCACTGAAAGAAAAAAATATTCTTTTTTAATCACATTTTACAGTCGTGGTATTTTTACAAAATTTTTGGTTGTGCTTTTGATTCTAAAAAATATGTCCATAGGGTAAATAAAATTATATATTAAAAATATATAAATTTATTCTTGTATCTATTTAAGTATTTCTATGTATTAGTATCGTTGTCTAACACCCATAACACAAGCATTTAATTTGCTTACTTTGAGGTTAGATCAATTTGTGTAATTTGTCCAGTAACATATTTTTATTTATTTATTATTTAATGTTGCGTTTTCGATGTAATTTTTCATTACACATGTAATTTTCCACAGTACATTTTATTTTAGTCTAAGTTACGAGTACGTCTAATATCGGTTTCACTGTTACACTGTATATATGAATTTCCCAAAAAGTATAATAAATATTTAAATATAATTTATGTAAAGGAAATTCCAAATGTGATTTAAATAGTTTTGATAATGGAGTTCCATCAAACGCAAAGTATTTATATAATTTTCAAAATAGAAAACTTTTTTGCCAAGATCATTATTAGTTTGTAATAAAACTTTATTTCTGAACAAATGAAATCATTACGTTTATCATACAAGCGTTTAGAAAAAGATCAAACATGTGAAGAATGATTTGAAGTTTATGTACCATTTAATTGAGCGGAATAACTCCACTACTTTGTGGTATTAATTTATGTCTGTCTGTCTGTCTGCAATCAGCGTAATTATGATCAATTCTTTTCTAGAATAAGTGTCAACTCGCTTACTCCAATGCACTGTCATATACATTACAGGCAATAGTAGTTGTCACTTTTGTCATTATTCACCTCTGTGATCGAGCGTACTTGGCAAGAGCTCCCGGCTTCGATTTGGGTAGACAACTTTCTCTATGAGATTTTCAGTTTATCCGAAATAAATAATTTTGTCTTAGATTGGTACTCAATATGGCGACAGTCTTGCCAACTGTCAGATCATGGGAACTAATATCGTTGGCTAAGCGTGGGTGCATAAGTATGTATCTCCGTCTACTAATTCGGGGATGTAGGCGTAATGATTTTTTTATTTTATCCTTATTTAAGACAAAAAAATACACTGTATGTTACATTTTCTAGCTGTGTGATTTTCTAACGCATAAACTCAATCAGTTAAGGTGGCGGCGCCGCTAATGTTGTTATACATGTTAATTTATCTTAGTTTTGTATTAGACTGCAGGGTTCCGCGAAATTATTTCTAATATATTATCGAATTATATTTATAACAGATGATCTTGAGGTAAGCGATTCTGTACTGTTTTGTTTTTTGTGTTTACTTCTTTAATACTATATACTTACGTATAATAAAGTGTTAAGAAAATAAAACAATAATAATATCTCCATGCCTTTATCCTCGAAGGGATAAAAAGAGGTACTTATGTACCCACGATTAACTGGCAATATTATGTCCCTATATGTGACTTCGTGGTAATCCCTATTCGCTATATTGAGGGTAAATTTTGCTCGTGCACTCTCAAATACAGATTAAATCTATACAAATAAATAAAATTCAAGTTTCTGTATTTAATATTAAATTAACCGCTTTTTTTACTAAATGCATATATGTATGTTTTTCAAAATTTTTTAGATTTTTTTATAATAAGGAATGGCTCAGGCTACTTTTAATTATATATTTATATTTTAGAAACGTACAAAATTAAATAATTAAATTAAAACGCGGACGAATTTGCGATGACACCTAATAAATAATATGATAGTTTTCCGTCACCGGCGTCTTAACTATTATAATAATGTGAAGTGACGTTTTATGTGTCGCGGTCACAAGTGCACGTGAGTATGACACATGAACATTGTGTAACCGGTTGTAACTTGAGGTTTTAGAAACTAATTCGCAACATAACGATTGTGTAGAAAACATTAACATTTACATTACTATTTTTTGAGCGACAAAAGGATTGTTATAACAGTAAAATTAAAATATGATTGTATAATAGCTGCGCGCGCGACTCCATCCGCGTTTGAATTTTATTTTTCTACAAAATTATAATATAAAAGTAGCTTAAGTTACTCCTTATTACGGGTTATCTGCCGGCGAAAATGCAGTCTGAATCGATCTAACTACTCCACAGATTAGCTGATCCGACAGATAGATAGAATAACAAAAATCATAAAATGTTATTTGGTTATGTGTACCGTGTATACATAAATATGCATTAAGTAAAAGGAGATTATTTTGGTATACAAACGAAGAATCCAATTTTATTTGTATTATTTTTGTGACGCCATTACTTCAAATACATTTGACGATTATTTTGTTGGTGGTGGTGTGCCCCCCTAAATCGATTTAGGATTTTTTGAAAAAAATTAAACTTGACATTTTTTCAGGCATTGCCAATAGGAAAATATCAAAAATGTGAGTAGAAATATGAAGATGTTATTTTCTTGCGAGGCTCGGCTTCGATTCTTGACGTGCGGCAGATACTTCTGTGATGATCATAATGATGAATTTGCAGTTTTGTGTGTTTATTATAATTTATTCCGGTATCTATTTAATTATTTATATGTATAAGTATCATGACACAAGCATACGATTGCTTATTTCGGATTTAAATCAACTTTGTCCAGAAATTTTCGTTAACAATGAAGTTCTATCAGGTGCCTACGATGAATAATGTTATGAAAGAACAATCAAAATAAATTTCAAACAATGGCATCTAATATTATACTGCAACCATACTCAGAAGCAGGTCATCGGATCTGCGGGAAGCCTTGACCCGCCTTGACTCGACTGTCGCATGCACTGCTTCTGTGCGTCATACTTAAAGTGACCATTCTTTGAGCTTAGAACGGGACATCTATTTTTACATAATATATAGGTAGGTATCTTTACACAATACATTGCAGTATGGGCAAAGAGTATCGAGTGCCAAGTGTCACGATCCCTACATACTTGCCTAGCTTCCTTCACATTCATAATTCTTTAAAAACACGCCAGTTTCGGAGACTCTTTATACCACCCTCAGATAATACATTTTTGTAGATCAGAAGGTTTAATTATAGAATAACGAACATGGTATACCGGAAAATATTTATTTATTTGACCTAATAAAAAATAAACCTAAATATATAATAAATAAATTTGCTTAATTATTGTATATGAGGTATTTATGGGAAACACTTGCACTGTTAATATAGCGACTATAATAACGGCGAAAAGGCAAACTACACCAAAAACTCGCACAATTATGTAAAAACAGGATATTTTTGCATATTAATGTTTTCTTTGAGGGTAAAAAGGACAACTACATAACGAGACTGTCCCGTCCGAAACGGGACGTGTGGTCACTTTACACTGTTCACTATTTATAGTTAAAAAGGTTACTGCTATTCTCAACGACTATAATGACAAATCTACGTGTGAGAACCACTCCCGATTGTCTACTCAAATGTCAAAACTGAAAAGGTTAATCGACAGAACTTTTTTTACCTGTGGGATTGTTTTGATCTTGATATGACGATGGGGTTTTGTAGATTTGATCTACGCTTTTTATTGAAATACACATACCTTCTAGTAAACGCGAGATCTACGTTTCTCTTTTATTCTGTTCCTCCATGTTCTTTATTCCTTTGAATAATAATCGGCAATGGTAAAAAGTCAGGATAATAAAATATTTAGTGAAAATACATTTAAAAAAAAATTGCCCGACCTGCGAATTGAACCCGGAACCTTACTTGGCGAACGGTATTAACAGGCGACAGCCGTACCGTTATACCACAGAGGAGTTACACTTTACAATGGTTAGTTATATCGAGTTTTTGTCAAAATATCTACAACTATTCTATGAAGCGCTAAGGATTAAGTGTAAAAATTAACAAATAGGTTATTCTGATCGACAAATGACTTCCAAGAACCTTCGATTGGCAACGCATAAAATTAACGACTCGTAATTTAATTACGATTCGGCAATCGTCAAGCGTCGGCTGAATCGCAGGTTGACCTTCGGGTTCCCGGAAAGTAACGTGTAATATATTTAAATAGACCAATAACCGAGCGAGAAGTTTTTGTCGTCTCTTTTACAAAGCCTCGGTGGTCTAGTGGTACGCGCTTCGGACTTCCATTTCAGTACTACGGGTTTTGATGAAACTTTACATGTAGGTATACCACACCTGGTAGGTCTAAGAGTAGGTTATCTATTTCATGTCGCAAATTGCGAGTGACATGATGTTCGCCGGGACAACTGGTGACTTTATATCTTTTGGAGTCTATTGATCGATATCTGCAAATGTTTTTCGAAGATACACGCAATATTCCTATAAAACTAGTCTTAAAACCGGTAGCTAAGTTTCGGAACCGGTAGTGGTTTATCCATTTAAAGGTCTATAAATTCTTATGATAATTTGTATATATTTCAGGTTTGACTAATGACATCCTAGACGGATCTTAGAAGTTTCTAACTCTTTTTACAATATGTCCAAATTTTTCGTTGAATGACGTTTGTATTTACCAAATATATCACTAGTGCATTGCTAATATGAAGGGATGTTAAGATTGTTTAATTTATTCTGTTATCAATCAATCATTACAAGCCGGCATACGACAATGCTGTACAAGTTAGTAATAAGAGTATTTATAGCATCAAGATAAAAGTTTCGGTATTAGTAAATAAACTTCGCTTTTAACAAGCTCTATATAAAGGTTGCCTTCTTTAAAGTAGATAGACCCTTACAGCCTGAGATCTACAAAAGCCAAACTTTAAAAACTAAATTTCTCAGAGTATTCTATAGATATTCGCCGTTGGCACTTGGTATAACTTCTTTGTTGATCTTAGAGTAACTATTATCCTAATGATGCTTTAAAAAGCGAAATCGTTAGGCAAACATTTTAAAGAATAAATGTGGAACAGTGCAAGTGTTCAAAAAACAAAATATTCTCAACATGTGGTTTCCATTGCTATCTGATACCTAATATAGACATGGCGATCCATATAGCTCTGTAATTCCTAAGTAATTCCAGTAATTCCAGTTTTATATGTTTCAAAAATTATTAAAACACTACTTGTTATCCGCGGTCAAGCTCGCGTAATATATGTTGTTATTTCTATCAAGTTTATACTTGAAAATCCCTCCTGAATGAATGCCTACGCTAGAATTCCTAGTTACTTAACTGTGAGGATTTAGCCTGTGCGTAGATCATAATTTTAATTAGATTCGTCTTTGATATAAAAATATATAATTAAGGTCTGGACATAGGACACAATCATTGGATCTTGCTCCATAACTAACCAAATTTAAAAGTATATTAAAACGTGTTACGAGCTAATTCACTCGGCTTTGTAGACCGAGGACATCTTAAAGAGTACCTGGAGTAATTGTAGCGGGTTTATAAAAAGAGCTAGCATCCTGTTCAGAGTAAATAGGTCACAGAATGGGAACAAGGTTATAAGGGAGAGTTGTTCTATTAAATAATACGCCCCGGTGTTTGTAGCTAATGTTAAGGAGATCATTTATGTATCGGTATTTTAGCTGATTTCAAAAAGGAGGAGTTTCTAGAGGGTTCCGTAGGCGAAGGGTAAAAAATGGAATCTTATTATCTTAAGACTCCGCTGTCCGTCTTTCTGTCTATCTATCATCAGCCTGTATCTTGTGAACCGTTTTATCTAGAAAGTTAAATTTTTTACAGATATTGTATTTCTATTAGTTATTAGTTTTCACAAACAACGGAACGAAACCTCGACCGCGAGTCCAACTCGCACTTGGCCGTTTTTTTGTATACTCTTGTAATTTAATGATCTTGTTTTGTAAGATAGGTCATATTTTATAAATAGTACCGTATTAATTTTATAGCACTCGATTTAAATATGAACAAACATAAAAAATATATAAACCTAGACAACAATATAATGAAATTGAAGCAGGTTATCTGCAATTTTAGTGCGTTTAAACATTAATTACATATTTACGGAAGACAAATAAGTAAGTCTATTTTATGATGAATTTTACATTATAAATATCACTTGTAGACCCAAGATGTAAACTTGAGGGCATTTGGAAAGCACACTTACCGACTAAATCACTCTGAAAGTCGGATACAATGGTGAGATCTGACGTTATACGATACTAGAATACGGTGGTATCAAATCATGCGCAACATTCTAAATGGAACACTACAATAGTAAGCACTTAATACTTCTGAAATAAAAAATAACAATAATTCATAAAATAAAATATATCTTTTTTGTGTACCAAAAATAATAAAATAAATACAGACTAAATGATACACAATGGCGACTTTATCGCTAAGTTAGCAATATCTTTCAAACAACCTAAAGTAAGGAACGAAAGTTAATGAAATATTATGCTTTACATCAATGCATCTAACACACGACTAATAAAAAAATGACTTTTTTTGTCGACTGTACAATCCTTAGTTCACGACCTCCAAGAGATAATCTTACGAGAATAATGTTACAAAACTTTTTAACCGTCCAAAACGTTCCTATCCTTATTTTCAAAGCACAAAGCGACGTACGTCCCAAATTATCGTACTTATCTTCGAGGTCAACCTTGAAACTTCTTTGTCGGCGACATATTTACCAAATTTAAATGACAAGAATGTTAGCATGTCCCAGACAGTACACTTAAACTCATAAGTTTTTAACGATGCAGTGTTGATTACCTTTTAATACGCTTTTGAGAAAAAAAAAAATTAAAATGAGAAATAATTTACATACCTATATCTAATATATTTTAAAGGTGTTTTTTTTTGAAATGTGTAGTATAATAATCTATACTTTTATTATAAAGAATAAAGATTTGATTGCTAAACCGGTTGGGTTCAAATTTTATATGTAAAATAAAATTAAATAAAATTAGACGCGGCAGGTGGTGGCGCTGCTGTCAATATGTCTACTAAGTAACTGTGGGAAGCCAGACCGGTCACCAATAACATCTTTAGTTTTTACAGACCATATACCCCTTACCATCAGGAGAGCCGTGTACTTACTGTCTTATTCCACAAAAAGGCCAGTTGTCTATAGTTGTACTTTTAACATTAGTTTGTTGAAATAACACCAAAATTCTTCCGTGTTCGCAAGGTCGATGATATTTTATCAGTATGACCTTAAAATATAACATTCATCATTTTAGCAGCTAAATCAGCTTCAAAATATAAACATTGCATATCTATTATTAGTATATTAAAGTATGTCTGTCTTTTTATTAAGCTTTTAAGGGAAAACTGATTTTTTAGTAAATACAGTGAACTCTCTCCTGATTGTATGAGAGTGTGGTCTATAGGTGCTATAGATGCTGCACTTTATCGCTGATAAAGTGCAACATTGCCTTGTTGGAGGTGACCAAGTCACTGTATTATACACGTGCAATGATCACCTGTATTGCACGAACAGTTCCATGCACTTATCTACAAAAACAGCAAAAAATCCGTTTGTTATACAGGAGCCGCCTTTGGATATTAATTTTATTTTGTTTTAGTATTGGTTTAATAATTGCAACGGAAATCCATCATCTGTAAAAATTTTTACCTATTACCGTTCATAAGATACGGCCTGGTGACAGACGTCTGTCTGACGAACAGTGTAGTGTATTATGTAGCGTAGTGTAGGGTTCAATTTTTACATTTTGGTTACAGAACCCTAAAAACGGCATATCTGTATAGTAAATGTTAAATTTCTTCTTAGATGTTTCTAGATTATTTAGTTTTAGATGTTTCTCATCAGAATATTTGTTGAAAATAGAGTTGTAACTTGTGTGATACATTTTTTAGTCCATGAAGATAACTTAAATGCAAACACATTTAAATTTAAGTTCATATTTTTAATATTTTAGATCTATTTATGTTTTAGTTTTAAATTTAATTAATTGTGTTGTAACTTTAAATCACCACCTTTTTTAAATCTGCACAACCCAGGATGCTTATTATTATTAGTATTAAGTTGGCCTTTGTATACTTTTAGTTGAACAGGGTGTTAAAATAAATAAATACTTTCTAAAATTCGCGTAATATCTGGCGAAAATTTCGAAATTTGCAATACTTTTTGTTTATAAGTGTACTTTCCCGTTATATCAAAATTCGTCATTTCTGGCGAATAATTCGAAGCTCACAACACTTGTTGCTTCTAAGTGTACCCCTATATATCACAGCGATTCGGTAACAATATCGAATCCCTACTTCCGCGTCTGCGAGGTCATAATACTGTTATCAGTGGTGAGTTGTGACCTCTAAAACAATGCATATAACATATTTAACATATTTTTTAATTTTGCAATTTTTTAAAAGCACATTTACAGTTTTTTTACTAACATCGAAAAAATATAAAAGGGATAATTAAGGGTATTTTAAGTAAAATTATCATATTTGCATCAATCCTGGTGAAAGCCAGTCTTTCTGTGTCATATCTTTCCATATAAGCGTCTACCAAAGTATTAGTTATTTCCCATGTTTTCTATTATAGTCAAGCCTTGGCTTTTTGGGCTTAATTATTCTTGGCATTTTTTTTCAATACACTTATATAGCCAACCCTAAAAGTCTGATAGACTTTGAAACATAAAACACTTTTTAATTTTATCAATTTCGGCTGATTAAAAAAGATCCTCAAATCTATACAAATAAATAAATTTCGAGTGTCTGTATGCAACATTAAAATAACCGCTTTTTACTAAGTGCATTATGTATATATACCAAAACAACATTTTTTATAACTTTTGTCTGTCTGTCTGCCCGTCTGTTTGTTCCCGCTAATATCTGAAACGGCTGGACTGATTTTAATGGGACTTTCACTGGCAGACAGACTATGTAATAAGGAACGGCTTAGGTTACTTTTATTTTAGAATTTTATTTTAGGAACCTATAAAATAAATTAATTAAATAAAAATGCGGACGAAGTCACGGGCACAGATAAACCTCGAATCGAAGACGAAGAAGATGCAAAATTATATACCTATTGGCAGTTTAATTAATGTAAGTTTTTAATATATGGGCAGATAAAACATTTATATCCAATGTTGTATCGATTTGCATTAGCCTTAATGTACGTATTAGTGTTTTATTGGTCGATCAGCTATAATATGGCGTGTTCCGCCCACCATCAATGACCATATCTTGTGAGATGGTAGGTTGTAATTTTAATAATAATAAACAGTTACAAACAGAAACATATTTAGAAATCTATTAGAAGATTCATAATTTTATTAGATTCCTACTGTCGTATTTTGAAAAGTAGATATGTTAAGTATTTAAGATTCAGAGAAAGAGTGGGAAGGAAAGTGACGGTGTAAAAATGGATAGGCCTGATTCGATAGTTCGATCATGTGGAAAGAATGAAAGATGAAAAATGATAAAACATATGTAAAATGCGAAGACCGACCTCGTCTTGGAGACCTCGGTTGATATTCCATGACCAAATAGCTCGCGTATTATCCGAGGGTTGAGTAAAAAGTCTTCGCAACCGAAATGTTTATGGCGAGAGATGACGAGAGTAATGAATGTGCATGTAAAAATGTTGACACTTGACCCTCGTTACCCTGCCTACCCCACAAGGGATTTGGCGTAAAGATGTGTATGTAATATTAAATGTACCTAATGCAAATTTGGATGGATGTAGTTACCCAGAGAAACGTAGGATATTCCATGAACACACTGCTCGCGTACCTACTACCCGAGGTTTGTGTCAAGAGTCCTCGAAACCGAAGTGTTTTATAAAGAAAGTAATATATGTGGAGCTAAGCAAGTATGTACTAATCGTAGCTCTAGAAAACTACTCTGACTACCTCGTAAGGAATTTGGCATGAAGATATTAAATGTACATTGACCTGGTAATAGCTAATGCGAGCGTTCAGCGATCAGCTTCACACAACCTTGTGATGTGCGCCCTTGGTCTACTTCCAGCGCTATCTCGCTGTGTCGCGGACATCTGATTAGCTACTTGTTTTTAGGGTTCCGTATCCAAAGGGTAAAAACGGAACCTTATTACTGAGACTCCGCAGTCCGTCTGTCTGTCTGTCTGTCTGTATCTCAGGAACTGTAATTGCTAGAAAGTTGAAATTTTCAGATTCTGTTCTGTTGCCGCCATTATAATAAAGACTAAAAACAGAATAAAGTAAATATATAAAGTATGCTTCCATATAAAAATGTGATTTTTGTGCCGTAGATAATGGTACGGAACACTTTGTATGCGGGTTTCACTCGCACTTGGCTGATTTTTATATTCCATTTCACTATCAGACTATCTTAATCGTATATTGCACGCCAATATGCTCGGTGTTTACGTTAGCGTTTTGCTCTTGACACATTTTTACCATTTTGATATAATAGTGGCAATTCGTCTGCATGCTAACTAAAGCTATTTTAAGTTTAACCTATCCTTTACCAATTCTATGGATTTGTCCCCGCCCCAAATAGGAGAATACATCTTAAAAGCAGTGAAAACTCGATGAATACATAATTATGAAAGATTTTTAACAAATGTTCATTTTTTTAGTACCTACATGTCAAACATTTGTTGTCCATCCTGTCAAATACTGTAAGTAATGATTGACATTTATGCATGCGTTCAGAAATAATGACAAATGATTAATATATTATGTAAATTAAAATTTCTATTTTCGAAATTTACTCCATAGGTTAACGAAAAAACATTTTTGTACTCAACATAATAAAATACATATATATATATATATATATATATATCTATATTAATATTTAGGTATGTTTATTATTGCTAGAAGGTAACACGACATTAATTGACTGTTAGGCGGTACGAAGTTCGCCGGATCAGCTAGTATCAAATAAATAAATATTACTGGACAAATCACACAAATTGACCCAACCCCCAGTTAGGCAAATTATATGCTTGTGTTATGGGTGTTAGACAACGATACTAATACATAGAAATACTTAAATACAATACAATAATACATTTAATAAACACCCAGACCCGGAAATACAGACATTAATACTCATCACAGAATCCAAAAAGCGGTTATTTTAATATTACATACAGATACTCCAATTTTATTTATTTGTATGGATTTGTGTAAAAACATTAGATTTCTTTTATAATATTAGTGTGTATCTTTATAATTTCACCAATTCACGTTCGAATGTCATGCTCTTCGTGACGCGGTTATTGATGTCATCCTCGTCAAAGTCTAGAACGTTCTGACTCGTCAAAATCAAAAGTGACAAAAAATATTCACAATGGCTGAACGCAATGACAACTCCGTTTACAGAGGTTGAAGGTAACGTTATTTATTGCATTGTTTTGAGTTTACATAAATAATAACTTCTAAACTTGTAATAATATACTGAGCCTCGATAGACTAATGGTACGCACTTCGGACTCTCATTTCGGTGGAACAAGTTCGAACCACACCATTTACCTACTAATGACTTTTTCTAGCTTAAATGCGTTTTCTGAGTTTTACAGTAAAGATAAACATCGTTAGGAAACCCGGGATTTGTGACCTAATAACGATGGCTAATCGTGTGTACATATGTACTTCTGACAATGATTTTCTATGATTGGACCGCCTCGTTAGTCATTAAACTGCGAGACTCGGGTTCGATTTCCGACACAGGAAAATATTTTTGTGATGAACATAGATGTCTGTATTCCCAGATTGAGTGCTTATTAAACTTATTCTTGTATGTATTTAAGTATTTCTATGTATTAGTATCGTTGTCTAACACCCATAACACAAGCATATAATTTGCTTACTTTG
>DVZL01001118.1:0-18972 GCA_018236625.1 Lasaia peninsularis
TGTTTTACCAGTTTGTAGAGAAAAATAAATTATATAAGATACGGCAATAAAAAAATGCCATTTTGCAAGATAATACCGTTAAGTTTGAGGCAAGCGAAGTATCTGTAATTTTTTTAGCTTTCAGATGCTCTCCCTATCGCTATATATAAAAATGTGACATAGAGTTTTTTCCATTATGTAATGGACAAAACCCATTAGGATGTCATGACGCTTGAGTTTAGCTTATTGGGCTCCCCTACAACTACTTCTTTAATTGGACTCATCTATTCTTAAATAAGCTTATTGGTTACCGTTTTCTTCTAAATTCAATTTAATTAGTTTGACTGGACAATTATAGAAATGTCAGATCAACAAAGCAACTTGTTCTTTGTCAGTAGTTTCACAATCGGAATCTAATATTCTTCATAAGTATTACCCAGGCACCGTAACTTTTGGATCACTGCTCGCACATTAGCCACATAAACCGTAATATCTTGAGTGCGCAAGGCAATTTCTGAGGGTAAAAGATCATTATATCCACCTCAAGGATCAAACCTAGATAGTAATTAGGTACTTTAAGGGTAAACGGTTGCTTGCGTAACCCTATTTTACATTCTTCACCCCAAAAATCCGAGCGTGTTTTATAGCATATCGTCGTATATTATCGTATTTAAGCAGCTTGTAAGAGCTTTGTCACTAACAATGTGATCTGAACTAGGTGGTAGATTTCTTCGACAACGTGTACCAGTGGTCCACCTATATCTATTCGTAATTGTTGTATGTCTGTATGTCGAGTAGGGTAGCCAGTAACCTTAAGTAAGAGACTAAAACTTCAGCCTCAGGTAGACAACGCACTATAAAGTATCTATATATTTTACCTAACAGTCACGCGTGTTCCGGTCGACATTTTAAGGATGCTTCGATATCGAAGCGAAATCTATGTCAGTGAAATCAAATGAAGCTCAATTTTTTATCATCATCTATATAAATATATAATTATATCTATATAATCATCGTCTCGGCGATTAGTTCCAGCTGCCTTCACGCCTAAGCGAGAGAACTCAGGGTCCGCTTTCCTACTTTTCGTCTTCCACTTCACACGGTCTAACGCATCCCCATTAGTGAGTCCATTAGCACACATGTATCGTCCCACGACATCCAGCCATCGTTTCTTGGGTCGTCCTCTTTTACTGACGCCTCTGCTTATGACGTTCGAGTAACGGCCATGCCTCACTGTCATATAAAAAGACAGGTCTAATGGTTTTATAGACCAGTCACTTTAGTTTTACCGGAATTTTTTGGTCACAAATGACACCGGTCAATTCACGCCATTTAGACCAAGCCGCAGTAAACCGGGATACCCTTGAACCTCAAAGCCCACCAAATCATACTCCGACGGACACAGTCAAAGGCTCTCTGTAAAATTTTTAAACATATACTTAGACAATATGATATCGAAATTCATATCAGTGGTTTCTAGTACCATTGCATTTAAATTATTACATTTTGAAAAGTTTTTAAGCTAAGAAATTCACCTAGTAATATAAGATTGCTAGTCGCTTGTCAAGTTATTAATTTATTTATCTTGAACTATTTAGTTGTGAAACATGAAGGTGACTTCTATCTATTTCATATTACGTTTTAATAAGTAGAAAAAATATGTAATTGATGTTTTATTTCGTTCTTGAATATTCATCGTAAATGGAATAAACAATAACTTTAATGAAGTAAAACTACAAAATCCGACTTTATATTCATTAGCATGATGTGTCTTTGAACAAATTATGTTTTTAGCAGTAGGTAGTCATTTTTATTAAGAGCTGAATTGGTTTTGATAACAACATATTCTTGTTTGTTATGTAATTGTATAACAAGCAAGAATATGTTGTTTTAAAATATAGAATATATAAAAATCCACAGAGTTGGTTCCAGGTAAGTTTAAAAAATGTATTTTCATGCAATTGGCCTCTCACCTATCGAATTATAAATTCACAAAACATTTTACCTGGCAACACCACAGTGGGATCGTTATTTAATATGGACGAGTAAAGGTTACACGAGAATTTTGTTCGAAGCTTGACATGGAACCTTTAGGATTGGTCTAACTAATTATACAACAAAATTGAACTTTTTTTGTTGCATGAGATTTTTGACCCGTTGTTTGTTAATTTAGGTCCGCTTATTTTAAATCAACCCTTAGATTTTTTCTAGCAGCTCTAGTTTAGTAGATACTGGTATCTCCTTGAAATGAACTCTGCATTTGACTATTGATATCGCTGTCAGTATTCTTATCGTACTACTTAACGTTTCTTTTTTAGCAAAAAATTATCAAAAATGATTTGTGTAGGCAATCCAAATAGATTAAATCACATTTATGGCAAATATACATACAAAAAATCTATACTTATGAATATGTCGGATTTT
Source organism: Lasaia peninsularis (assembly GCA_018236625.1). Lineage (NCBI taxonomy): Eukaryota > Metazoa > Arthropoda > Insecta > Lepidoptera > Riodinidae > Lasaia > Lasaia peninsularis. The sequence goes on from DVZL01001118.1 coordinate 2,404, forward strand.
GGAAAAATGCTTTCATGGAGTATTTTTAACTACCATTGGAAACATTCAACAAGCCCTGGATACCGAATGTACTGTGTAAAACGTGTGTGGAGTCTTTGCAATCATAGAAAAATAACAAGTGATCCCTTGAACCCTATTATCCCTTTGATTTGACGTGAACTTTTAGACCACCACGCCGACTGTTTTACTGCGTTGTAAATAAGTATAGCAGAAATTAACCACCAAACTTATTCCAAGTGGGATTAGAACCCCCACCAAGTATATTTCAGTTCCGTCCACTAAAAATTGTTCAGTAAATGGAGGACAGTGTTACAAAAGTAACACTAGCTGCAAAATATAGCGCGTAGTTAAAAGCTGGATTTTTCGATGGACAACAAAAAAGAAAATTAATAAGCTATATAAATTTGACTAAAAATATGTATGACAACCCTTAAAATATGGCTGGAATAAATTTGTTTGGCTCCTAAAAAACTTTTTGAAAAATAAGAAGCCGGTTGACTCTTCTGACCACGGCAAGGATTTACTATTATACTTTCAGCAACTTAGATGCACCTTTGAGCATTAAGCAGCATTTCCTTAATAGCTCAATTGATCGATTTCCCGAAAACCTCGGAGATGTAAGCAAAGAGTAGGGTGAAGGCTTTCATCCGAATATACGCACTATGGATGAGCGCTATCAGGGCTATGGGAGTGAAAGTATGATAGCTGACTATTGAATAGTAGTTGAACTCCAACTCATTCAAGAAAGTCACATAAAATAAAGCTTTTTCAAATTATATAGTTAAATAACTTATAGAATGACGGGAAACCATGTTTTTTGATAAAAATAGCAATCCTTCATATCTCAAAAAGAAGAACTGCTAGTAAAAAACAGATTTGGAATTAGGGTTGAAAATGCAGCTAGATCCATAAAAACATTCAATGCAACAAAAATACTATTGCATAGTGAATTATAAATGTCTGTGTTAATTTCAGTTTCTGGGACAGTTAATCAAATATAACGACAAAAATATGTTAAATAATTAGTCTTTTCTCAAGTTATTTTTGAAGCACATGTTATGCTTTGAACGTGGTAACGCGTTAGAAAGATAATTTAACTTTGGGTCTAGATTGTAATATATAAATTTTAAATTACGAAACATCAAACCCGACAAAACCGCAACAGGATTTATATTAAATATGGACACGAAAGGTTACAGGAAAATATGTTACGAAGGTTACATGGAACTGGAACTTTAGAATTATCCATCAAAAGTTATAAAGAGTCCCTGTCAACGGAAGCGAGTTATACATGATGTAAATTAATTTATGTAGTTATACAGTAACTACATAAATTAATTTAAATAAATAATGTCGTTTATAAAACAGTAGAAATGACAAGATGATTATTTTATTATTTTTTCTTTCTGGGTCTGGGTATTATTTATTAATCTATCGTCGAATAAAAAAAAACATTGAATAACGTGTATTACAAAAGAATTTAAATGTTATCAGGGTTAGCAGCGATAGGCTTCACGAGTCCTAGTACCTTTGCTAATCGTGTTCTAGTATGTCTATTGAACTTACAAGTCGTGGATATACCAGCACACCTCTACTTAGCCCTTCGGGGATAATGGGTGTGAAGGTTTTTTATGTATACTATAGATATTATCTAAACAAAAAAGATTCATTTCCTACAAAATGTATTCATATTGGCAAGTTTTACAGATTTTATAAAACGCTTGGGAATATAATGCTGGAGATTCTTGGAAATACATTTTTTGAATACAAAGAAACGTTTCTTTTGGCTTATCTTATGAATCGTTTATTCTAGCTTATCTTTAATGAATACTTATACAACAGACTATTTGGAAAAAACTTTTGTGATAGCTGAATTAGTTTACAAATCACGCATATATTTATGTTTAATTTCCGACCAGAGCTTTAGCAAGTCATTAACCTGGTTGGTAAAACTCACAGAGCACATAATTACGGCCCCTACGGGCGCACGGCGTCGATTTTTTGCTTTGTGGGTAAAACTAGAGAGTTGTCAAAATTTGTTGTCAAAAAAGTTGTCAAAGTCAATAGTCAGTCCTGTCGAGGGCGTAAACCCCTACCTCATCGAGTAAGATTTGGCGGCATCGAGAAAATTACTTTAGGAATGTCGCATCTTCATCCGGAAACGTTGACGTTGAGTTTGATAAGTTTTACCGTTAACTCGTAAGTCACACGTTGACTCATTGAACAATTTGAATGACGTCCAACTCACAGACGTCATAAAATTACCGTGGTCGTTGGGTATCAACGATTTTTTTAAACATTAATACGTAAAAAACACAGGTCTAAAATTATAGAATAATGACGTCATAATTACGTTGTTATGATTGAAATAAGTTGCTTTATGTCAAATGCGTATAATAAAAACATGTTGTCGTAGCTTTAAACAATTGTTACCAAATAGTATTTGAAGTATAATTTTTTGACGGAAATGTATTTTAAAAGTAAATTAAATTGAGCTTTTAGATTAGAACCACCAAAAAATATAATAATCGTCAAAAAATGTGATAAGCAATAAATAGTACTTATTTAAACCTTATTTTATTAACCTTAAGAATTCATTTCCATATTAAATAATTAAGTAATTTTGAGACGGCGCCAAAGAATCAATGAATAAACATCATTAAATTGTCTGCAATGGAAATAAATAACTGAATTGAATTAACAATACATCGTGTAATCTCCGGCAATAAACGTTAACATTCAAAAATATGCATATAGCGGCGCGCGGTGACCGCACGTCACGCTAAAGTAATAAATTCGTGTGATTGGCGGCGACTCAAGATGATTTGTAAACATTACTTTAAAAAACTTAATTATCACTATTTAAAAAGACATTTAATTTTTATTATTTTTTTAGTTTCCTTGACTTTTTATTTTTCGTTGTTCAAAAGTTTTTAATTTCAAGTAAAATGTTATTTATTTATAAGTTTTTGTATAAAAAAAACTCTATTTCCCTCGCTTATACGTCACGTGTAAATGGATTATTCTTTTTTATCTTTATTCATTATTGCCAGAAGAAGGCTCTTATCAAAAGAAAAACTGGAAATATTTAAGGAACACAAGGAAAAAATTATTTTAATCATAACAAACTGTTATTAATTGTCAATGTCAGGAGGTACTATGTTCGCCGGGTTTGCTAGTAAATATAAAGAATATCACTCCATAGTATAACACAAAATGAAAAAACCCTATGTAGTCTTAAATTTTTAAAACTACCAAACTGATTTCGATGCGGTTTTTGTAATAGATATAGTGATTCAAGGTGAAAGTTTATATGTATCCGGCTTTGCACTAGTATATAAGATGCATAATATACCCGTGCAAAGCCGAGGCGGGTCGCTAGTCTTGTATATAATAAAGTGTTAGTTACACCATTTATAACTAGACAACGCCTGGACCGATTGTTATATTTTTTATGTTTTTGGATTGTCTTCTTCCGGAATAGGATAATAGCTATCAAAACTTTTGAAATATTGATTAAAAAATCACATGTCATGGGCAGGGTGGGACGAAGATCGCCGGAGTAGCTAGTAAGTAAATATATACTGGTGGAAATATTTTACCGAGATAATCTCGCCTTTTGTATAATTTTACATATTAATTTAATTTACGGGTTTTTTCTGCAAAATAAAACAAAAATTAAATACTTATATCTTGTATGTCGCAGTAATTTTGTTCATAGTCCATTTTACATAAGGACTGTTATATTTGCAACACAGAGGGAAGTTTAATACTAAACTATATATTTCCAACATTTGGGGTACTTAAAAAGTAATGAGAACCTTTTAGGAACCCTATTCTTGGGTAACTTCCTTTCAAAACTTTTGTCATAATTATCAAAACCTACTAGTTGCGCGCGAATTCGACGTATTTGCAAAATTTATTTTTTTCCGCAGAAACTAGAAAACTATAGGGTTCAGTTTAGTCTTTCATGACGTAATTAACTAATGTATAGCCATCTAAACTTTTGTATCATGTTGGATTTTAATGCTTTTTTTTAAATAGATAGAGTTATTCAAGGAGAAAGGCTTATTTATAACCCAACGGGAAAAGAGAGGTGTTTTAAGTTTGACGTGTTCTTCTATGACATCGTAGCTCCTAAACAAATGTCCTGGTTGCGATGTTTTTTTTTTATCAAAAACAAACAATATCGAGATGGGTCTTAGCAACGATTGATGGAAATCTGTCAAGGACTTCTAGGTTTTTAGTTGCGGAAGAGATACTTTTGGTGCTTTAAAACATAATATTCTTAACCAACAATTATGAAATTATTTTAACGTTATTTTGTTTTGTGTTTGACATAACTCCATGGTAGCCCCGTATTAATATTATGCAATTAGTTCGGTGCTTTTTGAAAAGAAAACAAAACAAAAAAGTTTTTTACCTACATAATAATTAACTTGAATCTTGTTTTATGCAGTTTAACTACGTTTTAATTATGTCGTTCTAAAACACCAGAAAATTCGTTTATTTGTTTGAATTGAAAAATCTTTAGCTATATCATTATTAAGAAAAACAAGATTTTCCTCTTAGAATCAACATTTGTTTTAATTAAGTTTGTGCAAATGGCTCTGGGCACAGTTTATTATATTTATGTATAAAGAGCCTAAAAATATTTATTTAGCCGATATTAGGTTTTCTTTAATATCTAATTTCATTCGATATTAAGTTTTTTGAAGTTTGTATACATAATAAAATGGCAATTTGTTTTTTTTTCTATGATAAGGGAACCAACAAGTACACGGCTATCCTGATGGTAGGAGAGACAACCGTGACCGTAGATGTTGTGGTGCACCGTTGCCCTTTGGCAAGGATTTTAGGATGGATGTGCAAGTTTACCTTACCCTCTAGACTGGAACACGACAATGTCATTATGGCGGCAGGAATAGGCAAGATCTGTATTTCTTTGATCTCTTTGAATGAAGCGGTATTATCAATTTTTTTTAATGTATAGGAATTGGAGAATATTTGGCATACACTTTTGCCAGTTTCTTTGTTCATTAAAATTGGTATTAGGCGACTTTAAAAAGAGGTTATTCATAATTCGACTACAAAGACGAGGAGAAATATATTATTTGCAATTACATTTGTGACTGGTTTAATTTTGGTTCAATTTTTATTTTACTCAACTTAACTAATTATTTTTTGTGAGATATGACATATTCTATAGGTGGTCCCGTACGAATTTGATCAATATCAGTTTTTCTGATGTCCATAAATATAGATATTTTTCATTAAGTTATTTTATTTAAAATCTCTTTTTTTCTCGTACTCGGCCCACATTTAATAAAGGTCTTTCTGCGTCACTGAACAACATATTTTTTTTATAACTCTAATAAGTACATACTGATATATATAGCCTTTAATAAGGATGATAAAACATTCATGACTAATTGTTTACTGATATTAAAGTCCTGATAAATCACGTAGCAGTGATAGATTGCTAAATAAGTCTTAACATGTTGCTTGTACCCGATAGGTCAGTCATAATAAGTATATATTATTATTTTCAACCTCTAATAGGTTAATCAGCGTATAGAATTATTAATTATACAAAAGTAAGATACATCACAAAAATTAATAACATTTGCACTGTTATAAGTTTAAAACAGTAACAGCCATGTTAACGCTGTATTTAAATTCAACGAATAATTCGTTACTGACTTCTCGGTTATTTATATTGGAATACTAATACTAAGCAGGATAACGTTGGGAGTCATTTTGCGAACTGTCATTGCAATTTTTAGAGAAGTTGACTGATTATATGGCTTATGTTAGTTTGTTTAAATATAGTTTACAAAACATATTAAAAAAAAGTTTCGTTGCTGAAAAATTGTAACATAATAGCAGCAACTGTTATTAGGGAAATAATTGTTATTGTTATAAATATCTAATGTTCGTATAATGTAAAACATAAAATTGTGTAATTAATATACGGGTTGGGTTGTGTAGTAGATAAAAGCCATCTTTTATATTTAATTAATATTTAATAATTAAGAAAACGAATTTCAGCTACATTAATTTCAGGCCGAACGAAGAGATTAAGATTCTTAATTCGGCCTATACCTATGCAAAACGCACAACGCATAAAATATATATAAATAAATATTGGATCTTAAGGTTTCTAAGACGCACAAAAATAACAGACAGCTATAAAAAAAAAAACTATTTTGGCTACAGAACCCTAAATGAGTTTTCATCCCAAATACACGGAGCGTGGTTTACCTTAATAAGTGGTGTAACTACGTATCGACTTGATTGATCATTAATTTTAAATGAGTTGAAATGGAGTAATCAGTTTTATGACCACAGTTTCAGGTGCATCAGCGCATGTGCTTCGTTTTATTAATAAATTTACGGTTCTGTGGTTTCTGTTACTTTAAACCTGTGCTATTCTACCAGCAAGGTTAATTCAGAATTGATTATATTGTTTATGCCATACGCTAGATTGTTTTTTTTTTATTTTTAATGAGGTTTTATACATCACTGTTTTTATATCTTGTAGTTAGAGATGAAGCTTCTTGACGTTAATACGTAGTTGCTAACTCACCATAGACTAGATTGATGTGAACATATTCAATACAAGCTGATCTTATGAGAGTGAGATAGACGGCCCTATGAGATGGATTAAAGAGGGAAAAGAAAGTGTCGGTGTAAAAATGAGAAAATGGAAGCTCCGATGCTTCGGTCATGTGGAAATAATGAAGGATGAATGAATGATTGACAAAACAGATATTGGTACAACGCGTTAACATTCCACAACCGATTTGCTCGTGTATTATCCGAAAGTGGAGTCAAGTGTCTCTGAGACCGGCGACTTTGTGTGGAGAGAGAAAAGCTAGGCAAGTATGTAAAAATCGTGACACATGGTACCTATTCAAGACTCTCTGTCTACCCCGCAAGATACTTGGCGTGAATACAAATAAGATAATGGTTAAATTTAGAGTATGCATAATAATAAAAATAATAATAAAAGACTGTTACCTGTAGTCAATCTACTTAAGCAGTTTAGCAGGGGATGGTAATAGTAATTGATTGTGGTGTTTATTAATAAATAAAATAAATAATTAATAATAACATACGCTAACTATTTTTTTATTCGATTAATTACGCTCTTTGAGTGAAGATTTAAGGTTAAGCTTAATAAACTCTCAGACCCGGTAGTATAGGCATATATTTCCCGTGTTGGTCCGGGTTCCGTTGTAGAATAGGCTAACTAATTTCCACCGAGGCACCTTGTAAGAAACGAGCACTGGTTCTATTTTCATCAACACCGTGACATTGACTAGGTCGTAGAGTCTTGCAACGACTTGCCCGGATTGGTACTACCGCTTTACCTATTGCCGCCACAATAGCGGCAGTGCTCGCCATTGTCGTGTTCTGGTTTGGAGGGTAAGGTAGCCGGTAAACTTACTCCCGCAAAAGCTTACCATCCCAGCCTCAGGTTGGCATCGCATCATTTCTACCTTTGGTGTCAATAGGCGACGTGTATTTCTTACCATCAGGAAATCCATCTGCTTGTTTGCCTTCCATTATCATAAAAAAAAACCAGATACGTCGTGAAGTCAGCTGCCGTATGACATGAGAGAATACAAAATGATTTAAATTTTAAATTAGTAGAAACTTAATGAGAAATTTAGAAATACATTGTTGCAAATATTAAGTCACTTGTTAGTTGTGAAAATTAATGTTTAATTACGTGTAGTTGGTTTATTAACTAGATGTTGCCCGCGGGTGCGACCGGGTGTCGAAATAATTTAGTTCTAGTAGTTTATACAAGCTGTTCACTTCTTTGAGGGCATGATTTTTGAGAAATTCTCCCTCAGCCCCTATGGTGTAACGGTACGGTTGTCACCTGTTAAGACCGTTAGCTGCCTAAGGTCCCGGATTCAATTCCCAGGTCAGGAAAATTTTCTTAAATTTTGTCCAGACTATTCTGAGTAAGCATTACATTGCCCGGGATCGGAATGTGCCCGAAGTGAAGATAGGCATGCCACCTATTACATTACGGGTCTTATTACCTTGGCTAATCGTGGATGTTCTAGGAGATATCCTACAGGATTTTCCCTATTAGTTAGTTAGTAACAAAAATAAGTACCTTCACACTAGAGTCCATGATGGGATAGGTGACAAGCCTATCGCCACTTCGGGCACATTCCAATCCCGAGCAATGTAATGCTTACTAATAATAATCTGAAAGACATTTTAAGAAAAGTTGCCCGACCTGGGAATTGAACCGGGGACCTTACCTGGCTAACGGTCGGTACGGTAAATGAGGTAGCTAATATAAAAAAAAAACTACCAGAATCTCCAGTTTCACAGATAAATACCTATTATTACAGTTATATCTCGTCTCTCATACGCACTATTCTACACACTCATAATATAAATATCAATTTGTAATAAGAGCAGCGATTACATAAAATGTAATCGCAAAACCGAGTTAGAATGCCATCTCAAATAAATTATATCAATCATCTACATTTAGATCGCAAATTATAAGTAATGGATATTATGTAACAATTATTAGCACATAACAGGTAGTTTATAACGTTATTTATAACGCTATTTGTCAGTTAATAACGTGTTATTGGAATCGTTAAGCGTTTCCGTTTTATGAAGTTCCGCCCAGATGTGATTAATGTAATTTTTAGGTAGGAATGTAACGACCCCATTGTTTTGCGTAATAATTTAAAAATTAGATTGCTTCGTCATAATGTTTATAATACCAGTAAACCAAGCCAACGGAGTTTTATAGAAGCGAAATGTAAAAGTTTGTCCATTAAACTTTCATGTGTTTACTACGGAACCAATTTTCATGAAATTATGTATAAGGGTACGGCTGTCCCCTGTTAAGACCATTAGCTGCGTAGGGTTCCGAGTTCAATTCCCAGATCGGGCAACACTTCTTAAAATGTATTTCAGATTATTGTGAGTAATCGTTAAATTGCCCAGGATTGGAATATGCCCGAAGTGGCGATAGGCTTGGGTCCTGGTATTTCCACTGGATTTAGGACTTGTAGATATGCTAGCACACCTATGCCTACTTCTTTGGGGATAATAGGCGTGAAGGTACTTTTTTTTAGATACTTAAAATTTAGCACATGTAGAATAGAATATAATAGAATAGAATAGGTTTTTATTCAAAAAAGTATAAATTATACATTTTTGAACATACATTTTCGTACTTCGTACGTTACATATATTTTCGTATAAATATTTTAATAATAAACATTAAAAAAAACAATTAAATTAAAATAATAATAATAATAATAAAGAAATGAGTATATATGAGTCAATAACAGAACAAAATTTAGTCATTAAAATATAAAGCTTATATGAATAGATTTATACATGTCAACAATAGTATTAAAAATGTCAAATAGTCATTATTTACAAAAAAAAAATTAAATAATCCATGGATTTATGTCACTAATATAATCATTAACATTATAATAGGCTTTCTTTAATAACGTATTTTTAATGAAATATTTAAATTTCTTCTCTGGTAAAGAGGTAACGTCATCTGGAATTTTATTGTAAATTTGTACACATAGTCCCTTGTAACTATTAGAAGACTTTTTTAGTCTAAATCTTGGAACAGCCAGTTTATTTTTATAACGAGTATCAAAGTTATGTTTGTCACCTACTTTGGGGAATAAATTAATGTTTTTTCTTACATAAATGATTGTACTAACAACCGTTAATTACTCTCGTAGCTGCAGCATCAGCGATGTGGACTAATGATATTCGAGGGACTGTTCTTAATAAAATTTGTTTTGTTCAAGGTTACTCCAGCTCCTAATAGACTTGAGACGAATCTATACGTTCGCGGTGGTGAAAGCGCCCCTCTACAAGAACCGTACCTACGAGTCCATCGTCCTGTATCAGCACGCCCTCCGGAAGTACTTCGACGTGATCTACATCGTCGAGCATTTCATAGACTTGCATGTCTCCTACCAACCATGGTTGAGGAAAATGAGGCCGTTATATTAAGTTTGCTCGTCAGCCTTATAAAGTCTCTCCTTTTTTCCCTCACTATAATATGAGATTATAAGAAGATCAAGTATATAAGATTAGAATACACCATCAGACAAACGATCAGATAGATTTTCTCACGCTGACATAAATGTGCCACCTGCAAGCAACAAAAGTGGTAGTGGTGCGGTTTGTTTTATCAAATTGAAATGCTACAGCAAATATGCCCATGGTGCGTTACCGTCTTGAAGCTTGAATATAAGAAAAATGCGAAAACTACCGGGTACCCTCCTTTCTTTACTGGAAGATAAGTTTGCGACGGTAATGAAAAAAAATACTACAATATAAACTGTATTTTATACAAAGGGTGATTTTAACTGAAATAAAGAAATACTGCCAGACGAGCAAAGCCGCCGGCAACTGCTAGTTATTAATAATTGTTTCCTATACATTTCTACCCAACACCTCAAAACGAAGACAGATCTTGGACAGCAACGAAATTAATCCCCTTTTACCATTTCAAAACCCGTCCATCACTGCCATAACCTATACTACTAGAGGTGTACCACTGGGACTATCGATTATTTTAATTACGTTTTTTTTAAAAAAAATGAAATCCATAATGAACATTAATAAAAGGTTTCTAATTCCTGTCACCGATAAGTTATAAAAAGTTATTTGAAATACCAACGAAGCTAAGATAATAAAATATTTATTGTTAGTTAAATAACACACAGTTTAATTTAATTTTTTCTACAATATTTCTATCACAATATCTTCCCACATATTTCCATTATTTACTGTATTTAGTTGTATGAAGAAATTGCACCTCTGTAATTTATTAACACACTTATTACTGATACATAAAATGGTAAAGTTTATCAAATTTGTACATAATTTAATCGATAATTTGCTCACATATTGAAAGTAAAAACTGATTATCTAAATTTGAATCGAATGAAGTAAGTTATTATTAGTTTTTATCGATAACCAAACTCAAAATTGGCATCACTAAAACCATATTTGGTAAAATTGATTCGATTTTCCCATTATAAATTGAATGCGATATTCTGTAATTGCCACGAAATGTATGACGTGGGTCTGACGGCTGCGGGTTCGAGTCTCTGGAGAATGTTTTATTTGATAAACTAATGGTTAATATTAAAAGCACGCGTCCCATTTTGCATATTGTAACTAATTTCGTATACGAAATGGGGCCATTAGGGAACGACTCATACTCGTATGTATTTGTATTGATTGAGATTGTAACTGAGTATGCAAGTATATTATGTAAGTATTTCTCTAATGACGAACGCATTCATTAACGACTTTTCAAAATCCAACCCTCAAGGGTATGAAATTAGAGATAAAATGTTGTGTGAACTGAATAGCGGACGTAGCCGCGGACAGTTAATAATGATTCATATGACTGAGGCAAAAAACTTAGGTACCTGTCATCCTAATAGAAATATTTATTATAGTAATTACAGTGTGTATGAACTAATTAATTGCAATACGAGCCATAGACTGCCACCTGACCTCTGACACTCAGAGGGAAACCAGCCCCAATTCTAGTTAGTACCTATACTGCTTACAAACCCAATAGTCAAATTTAAATATACGAATCCGAGTTTTCTCAATATTTTCATTTCACTGTCGTAGGAACACTCAGAAAATGTACTTAAGTTAGAAAAGCTCATTGGTACTTACTTACAGACGGATGTGACCAGCCCACTGCCATTTCAGCTCGCTACATCTTTGGACTATATCAGTCACTTTGATATTCTGCCTGATAATCTCGTTCCGAATTTTGTCACGAAGTAAATATTATTTATTATTATTTAAAGAAATACTATCACTTATTATTATTTAAAAAAATACTATTACTTAGTATTTTTTAAAAATGTATTAAAAATATTTTATAATATTTGTGGAGTAGGTAGGCTTAATAAGTCTTAACATTCTAAATTCACGTTGGCAACGCATAATTTTGATGTTTCACTGCTTTCAGGACATCTATTTATTTATTTTCATTCAATTGCAGAAAAAGAAAAAAATATAAATAAACAAGCTATAAAAAAAACGTTACGTCAATGATAACCTTAAAATAAAGTTATACTTATGTCTATATCAGGACGTTCTAGTATCTATTAATAGGTTCTATTAATGGAAGGTTCAAATGACCCTCAGACATAGGTCGTGTGACGCTGCTCTCGTCACTATACACCTCGGTAAACATGCGAAGGTTGAACTTTACAAGTTCTACTATTTAGGCGCAATACTAATTGGCCTAAATTAGAAGATTGGCTATTTTAAATAAATTAAACGTAGTTAAACCGCAAATAAATTTGCCCACTTCTTGGAAGAAATTGACATGTAGTACGTTCGCCTCAAGACTGCAGTGTTTCGTCGTCACCCGCTGGCCCGCTGGTAACCAATCAAATTATTCACAAGTGAAAATGTCAAATTCACAGTAACCAGCTGAAGAGATTCTTCCAATCGCGACGATTACACAATCGTTCATATATTGTGTATCTGTACACCTTTATCCTGATTATATTTATTGTTAACGCGAACGGAGTATCATTTAGAGTCTTCTACCAGATTTACTATAAAGAGCAGCCCAAGGAGTTTTACTTTCGGACATCGAGATAAAATTTAGTTTCATGACCATGACCATTGGTATGTAGTGTACCTAATTCTACCGAGGTTTATTCCGAAGATTCTCCCCGTGTTTGTCCGGGTCCTCTGTGTCGAATAGACCAACTGCCTTCCTACCAGGTAGCTCGTAAGAGGCGAGCATAGATTAACTGGGTCACTACCAACATGAGCATTGGTGGTAGAGTGATGTGTGGCAACTCGTACGGGTAGGGATCCATCGTCTTATCTATTCCTGCCGCCATAATGGCATTGTCGTGTTCCGGCCCGGAGGGTAGGGTACCCAGTAGACTTGCACATAAAATCTAACAGTCCGACCACAGGGCAGCGGCGCACCTACAACATCGATGGTGTCTATAGGCCACAGTTGTCTCTTACATTTTAGTGTATCTATTTCTGCCGCTATAACGCCAGTGTTTGCGAAAGGACAGCCGGAAGATCCCTGTCGTAAGATAGCCATCGCATTTGTAACATTTATAGTCTATATAGGCGGCGGTTATCTCTTACCGTCTGAAAAGTCGCCAGCCTGATCGATATCTTGTAACAAATTTGTATGACGAAGCTCTACCAACTGAATGACGACGAATAGTAAACATTCTTTTTTTAAAGCGTCACACGGAAAAAGAATTGAAGTTAAAATATCGACAATTTGCGGGAAAATAAATTCTATTTACAAAAACCAGATAAAGATTGTTCAAATATGATCGATATCCAACGGGGTGAGATCCGCCCTTCAGGAAGCGCAGTAGTGCGACCACGCGATAAGCCGGCGGGGGCTGGAGCCGCCGGAAACAGCCGATGATTCACGAGCGAGCACTGACAACGTGGCTCGATTATTTATCGTGCAATTATTGTCTACCTACAGGAGTACGAGAATTTGCTAGGGTTGTGCCATCTTAGATACTGTACATACAAACAAGCACATCATGACGTTATTAGAAAAATGAAAAAAACAGTGAGTTATTAAACAATCGTAAATTACCAAAGCCTCTCTTTCTTGGCCACAATAAATCGTAATTATTAAATATTTTTCAATAAAATTATTTTTATTGTAAGGTTAAAAGTCATATCTGCAAGCGCAAAACTCGAGTTCGACTGAACTGATCTGAATAATTTATTTTTTGTTGTGTTTGATGAAGCCTGAGGAAACTTACTATGGAATTAAAATCTGACACTACATACTTTCATGTTGTTTATAATTCTGTTTCACATATTATAATTAGTTTTCAGACGTAACACGTGAGGAAGTAAAATAAATTAGGTGTATTACCGAGTTAGACATCTAAATTATTTTACCGCCCATACTTACAGCCATACCTGCAATTCTTTTCTTTGTCGTGTTCCGATAATTATTAGTAAACACACACATTGGAGAGAGTTTCTTCAGTCTCAGAATGGCAGTGCAACTCTAGGCGATGTATTTTTATAAAAAATAAAGATTACTAAAAAAATTACATTCATCGTATTAATAAAATAAAATGTTTTATTTGGTTAACTTTATGAGAAAAAAAAGTTAACCTAACCAAAATTGACAACCCTGAATATATGTCATACGGTGATAATATTTATCTGTTTTTACTTTCCAATATCTGCGATAGAAAACATCAGTCCAATGTAGTTTTTGTGACATAACAATAGAGGTTACAATAGCGCGCATTTATCTGAGGTGCTTTAGGATTATCTTGGGCCTTTGTAACCACGTGACAGATGTAATTTGTTGGCGGAAGCCCGCCCGGGCGGCGTAACTCGAAATCAATACAGAAACCTATTCCGATTCTGGTTCAACGACTAAGGTAGCACAGGAGGCAGATGGGTTATTAATAACACCCAACTTTTGTTATATAATTTAAACGCAGTAAACTTGTTTTCTGTAATGAATTATTATAAAGCCATTGCATAAGAATGCTATGCTAAAAACAAATAGTTTTTTTGCATTTTGAGTGTAATAAAAAACCTACAAAAACAAAAATAAAACTAGAAAACTGCAAAAAAACCTACCTTTTTACTGACTGAATTGTGATAAGGTGAGAGTAATGTGAATTAATATTCCATTAAAATACAAACTTTTTTTGATTTGTAGTGTATAATAAAAAATTGCACCTAAACGAACCGTTTTTCTCTTTCACTCCAATGTGACACCATTAATGAAGTCAATGAAATATTATTAGGGACACATTAGAGAAACCAGTCAGAATTAAATCAAATTTAGTAGAGCATTTTCACCATATTACGTCATTAAAATTGGTTAATTAGGTGAAAATGTCTGAGATAAAACAGACCTATAACTTAGTTTCTGTTACTATATGATAAAGGATAAGCTAAATAAAAACGTTGTTGACTCCCAGACTATACCGGAAGTCGTTATATAACATGGAAATCTGTAACCTTCGCAAATTGTAGTCCATTTGCAAAAGGTGATTCCGTCAGTTCATTCCAATCACACTCCCTAATGAGGTGGAGGGGAGGAATGGATGGAATATTGGTTATTGGTTCGCGTCACTGTATAGCGAAAAATCAGGTCGAATTACGCGAAATGGAAATTACGTCAAATCATGTGAAATTGAAAAATTATCAGATTTTTTGCGGGAACGAAGCTGGAGTAAGCGTTCTACGTGATAGTAAGTGGTGTCCGGCGACCACAGCAGCATCAGCTCGTAGGCAGTCTGGTGGGGCTGGTTCTTATCTTTTGGACATTCTAAAACGTAATGCTTGGAAAACGGTGGTTGCTTAATGTACATAATATTTAAGTTATTTAATTCTGCTGATACACATACTATATTGTAATCATATGGAGACCTGGGCGTGTCTAACTAGACGAAACAAAGCTTGACTTGATCTGAGTCCAGCAGTGGTAACCAGAAGCTACAACCCCATCACCATTCCCACCTCCCCCTAAAAATTTTCACAGAATTGAGAGTGGTAGAATCCTGTCGCGGGGTTATCCTGTCTTGTCTACTGCCGCGATTGCATCAGTGCTCGCAGTTGTCATGTCCAAGTCTAAATATAGAGTAGCTAATTTTTGCATGTACAATAAACTTACCGAAGGAGCCAGTAGTCAATTCACGAAGCCCAGATTAGTGTTATGATTCATTTTAGTAATCTACTTCTGCCACTACATCACAAGTGCTTGTCATTGTCATGGGCCAGTGGTAAGCTTAAGATTTCAAACTTAGGTTGAAAATGCACCAATACCATCTTTGCCATTCAAAGCCCTCATGCATCTCTTGACATCTACAAATTCATCCACTTATAAAAATATTCTCTTAAACTTTTTGATTTTAAATCGTTTGCAATCGACCAATCAAACCCAGGTTTGATGGAGAAAGTACAAAATAAAAGGCACTGATTGGTCGCACAGTGGGACTTAATTGGTCCCTTTGAGTAGTCGACGGTGTTCGTGACTTTGACAGCTTATGCCGACGGGAATAATGTGCCTTGTGGGAAACCGCAAGTGTATAACTGATATATTATATGTTTTTGGTTTTGTGCTTTTTCACAAAGCATTGAATCAATCGTCATAAATAAAATATCATCACATCCATAACCCGAAAAGCTAGGAAGAGGTGGGTTCAGCAAACGATATTAGGTCCCATGGTGTGACTGGTGGCAAGTCCGTCATCATATAGAGCTCTATTCCCGGGCTTTCTCGTGATGTTTTCCTTCACCGTAACAGCATTCAGAAAATGTTGACTTAAATTAGAAAAACTCATTGGTATGCGGCGGGGTTCAAACAAGGACTACCGAAATGGAAGCTCGAAGCGCGTACCGCTAGGCCACCGAGATTCTCCATAAGTATGACCTGTCATACAAAACAAGAATTATCTATACTAATATTATAAAGAGGAAAAGTTTGTTTGTTTGTTTGTTTGTTTGGTTGTAATGAATAGGCTCCGA
>DVZL01001119.1:0-18970 GCA_018236625.1 Lasaia peninsularis
ATAATGCCTACAAAAAAGTCCGCGATAGTATAAACCAAACATTTATATTTTAGCCATTATAACCACTTTTCCATATAGTAAAAGTAATTAAAGAGGGTATGTTTTTACGCAATAAGTATTGTAAGTCGGATATAATTATGCGCTTTGATATAATTCACGCAGGCGAATCCGCAAACGGAATGCTAAAGTGAATAGAAAATATTATAATCGTAGTAATACTGTTTATTGTGACAGTAAAGCCTTTTATCTTTTACCTAATCATAAAATTAATCTTTCGGGACTTTACGAATGAAATTTTACACGTGAATCCCTTTTATAGATTAATCAGCTCAACCATTAATCAAGAATTTTAGCATAGGAAAAGATAACCTCATGTTAGAAAGAAGCTACTTTTGCCGTATTTCAACGGATCTCTCGGGAGACCTAAATTACTTTTACACGTGCGAAGGCAACAGCTACTAATAATAATTTCCATATTTGAGTTTATCTCGTTAGGCGTACTGATAGTAGTCACAATCAATGTTAGTAACGGTTTAAAAAAATATTGATATCTATTCCAAATTCAAATTTCTCTCTTTTATTTATATTTCTTTCTTTTGAGCCTTGTAAAAACCTAACTATGATCCAACCAGTTTGAATATTATAAATCGCCAAGTAATTGTTTCAAGGTTTCCGTACTGAAAGAATAAAAACATGACCATATAACTTGACTTCGCTGTCCGTCTGTCTGTCGCCAGACTATATCTCATGATTTGTGATAGCCAGACAGGTAAGATTTTCAGTGATAAACTATTCCTGTTGTTAGTATAATAGTTAATATTAAAATCAGAAACAAAATAATATTTAAAAGAGCTCCCAAACACCAAACGTGATATTAATAATGACAATTGGGAGACTCTTGAAATAATTACAGAATATTTAGTCATATTATATTAATTTTGAAATTAAAATAAAATAAATATTTATAGGAGCCTCCCATTAAACAAACATTATTTTTATAGATTGTACGGACCCTTTCGTGCACGAGTGCGACTTGCTCTTGGCAGCTTTTTTTAATACTCACTGACTTTATCATAGGTCCGTGTAGACGACGTTTGATTAATAAAGGTCCCGATCTTTATAATCCGAGTCGGGATGACAAAGGTTTGTTAGGTTCTTTGAAGTCTTTAAATCTACCTACAAAATAATTAATTTCTTTTTTCTAGGTTATGTATCTAAAATACTTGTATTAATCATATTAATAAGTATTGTATTAAGTTTATTTTTAAATTGAATAAATTGATAATTTTTATAATGACGTCATTCGTAAATAATCGTAGAAGTACAAAGTAGGTGAGACATACCGGCTACGGCTGTATGTAAGTGAAAACGTCAGAGAGAGAAATAAAATTACAGTAGTACTTTTAGATTCATGTCAAGACCATTCCTGTCTCTCTCTGGTACTAAGGTACCCGCAATCTTCTATCTCATTTAATTGAATGACAGTTGAAAGCTTAGTTTATCTGCTCTATTTATTTATCTACTAGCAGTACCCGCGACTTCGTCAGCCATTCCTTATTACATCAGCTGTCTGCCTGTAAAAGTCCCGTCAAAATCGGTCCAGCAGTTTCGGAGATTAGCGGGTACAACTACAGACAGCTAATGTAATAAGGATCGGTTTAGGCTACTTTTATTACATCGAGACATTGTATAAAAATGGGGGTAGGGTAGACAGAGGTACATGTGGACCTACCTTGTGTGTTGTGTGATTACTGTAACGTGCGCCGTGAGTTTTGGTGATATTGTCGTCAGGGTCTTTTTTTAAAATAGAATAAGGAGGCCTTTGAACACCATTATACCTGGTGTTAAGTTAAGTTGCCGTCGAAGATGGAACATGCCTACCTAGAAACAGCCTATTCATTCGGGTCTTAAACATAGCTAGGTTGTATTTTTTGGGAAAATACTCGTAGGCAACGCATTCCATAAGTGTGAAGTGCGCGCCCACGTTTAGTGTTGAAAAGGTCCGGTGTTGAAAAGAGCCTGGTTGAATTAGGTTGTGTAATTCATTTGCACACGACGTAGCGGGGTCTACGGTGTAGCGATATCGGCTACGCAACGAGGGTGTAGTCGATAGTGCGTTCATACTAACACCTACTTTTAAATTATAGCAAGCTATAAGCAATATATACAAAGGTAAATTTTATTATCTATCAAAAAGTGTTGCCATTTCATCTGAATTAACTTCACTCATCCATATTGTATAGAATTTACCCATTGCTTATTGAAATTTGTGGAAATGTTTAGACACTGTCATGTGAAACCGGTTCACTGAATATTCGGAACCTCTTTCACAGAAGCATGATTTTCTATCGGCAATAAATTTCTTCTCTCAATACAAAACTAATCTATCCTCCCGTATTCGTTTTTGCTTTAAACTCAAGACGTTATTTCTAATCCTACTTTAACTAATTTTAATTTATACTAGTATATAAAGCTGAAGAGTTTGTTTGGTTAAACATGCTAATCAGAAACTGCTGGTTCAAATTAAAAAAATATTTTTGTATTGAATAGTCCATTTCTGAAAGAAGGCTATTGGTGATTTTAATTTGAAACATCCTCAATAGATTTTTATTCTTTTTACTTTATGACGA
Source organism: Lasaia peninsularis (assembly GCA_018236625.1). Taxonomy (NCBI): domain Eukaryota; kingdom Metazoa; phylum Arthropoda; class Insecta; order Lepidoptera; family Riodinidae; genus Lasaia; species Lasaia peninsularis. Next base: position 2,631 of record DVZL01001119.1, read on the forward strand.
AGTTATCATTATTTTAGTGAAATATGTTGCACATAAATTACACCGTCCACCAGCCAGTATATATATATACTATATACTGATATATGAAATGCTATAATAATAATAAATATAATATTAAAATAATGCAATAATAAATGGTATTTGAAGTCGGTCTTCCAGCGAGGCAAATCCTTAACAATTAGGAGCAAGAATATAAAGCTAACTTTATCATAAAAATATTCTTGAAACTTGCCAGTGCCAATTGCCAACTTGGGTATAACTTTTTGAGGTTAGAACATTTGAGAAAACTTAAAATTGAAGTCTATGCGAATTATCTAGTTTTACATTATTTACACTAATTGTTACATAAAATGAGAAAGTGCATGCTCCGATGGTTTGGTCATGTAGGAAGAATGAAAGATGAAAACTTGACGAAGCAGATATACAATGCGAAAGTAACACGACCGAATAGCTCGAATGTTATTCAAGGGTGATGTCAAAAGTCTCCGAAACCTGCGTGTTTGTATAAAGAGTTTATTGAACGCGTAGGAAGCAAGACAAGTAGCACTTGATGCTCTCTGCTTGCCTCGCTAGAGACCGGACGTGAATATATGTATGTATGTACACTAATTGTAATTACTGCATATTTTCCAGAAGTTTCCTTCTTCAAGCCTCGTAGCGTCAGACCACAGCTATGTAATTATGTTTGCTCCCACTTGGCACCACACTCGAGTATGTTTGGATCGTGAAGATAGGGCATTTAAAATAAATGACCCAATAAAATTTATAACGTAGTTTAGGGAAAAGAATTATCTCGAAATGACATTAATTTTCGCTGTTTATTGCGAAACGTGAATCACTGTTTTATATATAACTATTAAAATATTTTTTGTTGCAACCTTTTTATTTTATACTGTTGAAAATAAGTATTTCGCATATAGCACGTGTGGGTTCACGAAGTTAGTACGCATGCATTCGCATGGTCGATAGTTTGGCATTATGCGAACACACCGATGAAATAACAGGCAAACTAATGCGGAATAGCAGGTAGTCATTTTCTATTAAATTACAAAGTGATAAAACGCGTAATTTCGCTTTGCGATCCGAAATGCCCTATTTGCGGTACTTTATCTGTGTCGTTTGCGAAACAGTGATGAACAAAACGCGTTTATTTCTTTTCATTGTATCGTTGATTGGAATAATGAAATATAATCAAAATCAATAATGTTGAAGATTACTATCTTCTATACTGCTCAGATAATAAATATCTATCTTTAAAACATATTATATGATCTATGATGAAGCTGAAATGGCAGGGAAAAATCTTTCAAGCGAAACCATTGTAAAAATCTACTATAATATCTGAAAGATCTAGTAAAAATAATAAAACTACTCAAAATCTAGTGAAATAAACTAAAAACTATTATTCTTATTACAGTTAACAAATTCTTTATTGGAACGTCTCAATAAAATGGAACATTATAGATGTTTTGATGTTTTCGCTCAGTTAAAAGAGGCGCCGTCTGGTCGGGTGTGCCAGACATAAATTGGTGGGTGGAAAGGTCAGGATGCTGTGAATGATTACAGCTGCTCACAGACGATGTGGCGGCAGGAACTGTGGTTATAAATATGCTAAGTAGATTGGGCTTCGTGTTCGAAAAGCATGTCACTATATTTTCACTTTTAACCATGACCTTGTTGTCACGTCGGTTGTATTAATTTATGACAGCGCCATCTATTAATATTTTTGAATACTTGAACATTTTTTTTAAGAATTTTTTCCTCAGCTAGAAATTAAAACTGTAACTATCGTTTTCCGCAAGTATCGTTTTACTGACTAGATACATAAGTCTTCGTGGTAAACTGTAGATGAGTAAATTCTCTATATTGAAGAATTTTAAAAAAGCCTAGGCCGCTATAAACAGGAAATAGAATACATTTTAATTTCTTTTAGAACTTTTGTCTATCTACGATTCACGCTAAAACTTCTGAATTGGTCTATAAAAATTTGACTAATAGTTACATTTTAGTAGGAATTTGATCTTTAAGTATTATACAAAAATCATTTGTCCAATTTTGATTAAATTTATTTGAACCACATCTGAAATATGACATATGTACCATCCCTACTCGGTAGACATTCCTCGAACTAGAACTAAGAGTTTCGCTTCATTTTTCATCTTGCGCACTGCTAATGATTGGAATAGTCTGCCCATAGCGGTGTTTCCGGAGAAATACAACTTAGCTGCCTTTAAATCACGAGCGAATAGGTTTCTTTTAGCTTAGTACATTAACATGATTGACTCTCAGGTGAGCTGTGGGTCATTGTGCTTAGCTTTAGTATATATAAAAAAAATATTTGACACCAAAAATCTTTAAAATGTCACTTATCATATATTCAAAAAAAGTTAAAAAAAAACCCATTCTGTCGATTCCATTACATCAATTGAAATATTACATTTCAAATAGCTAGGTTTTGCTTTTTACAGCATCATCAGGGCAACTCGTAATAGTATAGTCAATTTTGATTTGAGAAAGTATAGTTTCTGATAGTTATAGGTACACTAGTTGACATAAACATTAATTTTATATATCAAGATTTCTGAGGATGCGCCTTAAGTATCAATTGCAATGGTTTCCATCCAACTCCTTATCGAACAAAACACTAAACTTCTATCAAAGAGTGCTTTATGGGCTGAAAGATTAATGGAGTAGGACCTGGACCCTCCAGTCAAAATACCAAAAGGTTAGCCAGCGTTCGAAATTAATGTATTGAAAGCGTCCTGAGCCTAGCATGAACATCTGTCGTCTCCGAACCTTTTATCGACGGTCATTAATCTCAAAATAATATGGCTATCCTACTTACTTACATATTTTTCGCGTGGTAAAACCATTTTATTTTTTTTTAATATTAAGACCTTAGAATAATTATTTGCAATATTAAAATTATCCGTAATATTATGAAAAGTTAAAAAGTGATCGATCTCCCATCATAATGCTAAAATATTTTATTCAATCTTCAAAGATGAAATCGTAATGTTCTGGAAATACCTTATTAGTAGTTCCAGACCTTAGCCCTTCGAATAATGAAATATGTTTTATTTTAATCAAATATATTTCCGCTTTTACTCACCAATTTTGAGATGTAACCCACATTTCAGTCTTAAAAGGCCAAGTCTTTATAAAGTAAGGTAAAGAAAGGACAAAATAAACTAATGCAGTAGTTTTTAGGGATGAAGCAGATATGGATATGACTGTATACTATGTGCTTGTATTTAGTGGAAAACTTTGTTTTATTTCGTATTGGTCCGGATCCCCTACGTAGAATATACCGTGACGAAACGAACACAGGATAACTAGCTCATTCCCAAACGAACCGACCATTGTCGGTAGCTATTATTGCTGTCGTGTTCCTGTCAGGAGAGAATATTAGCTAGTAGACTTGGTCATCAGACTAATATCCCGGCTAAAGGACAGTGATGCATCTGCAACAGTTGTCTACAGGCCACGGTTGTTTGTTATTATAAGGAGAACCGTGCGCTTCTTCGTTGTATTTTCCTATATTAAGTGATTTTAGTAAATTATGTCTATATTACATAATATAGTTACGTAACTTGACTTTGATCAAGTAATTAAATTCAGTAGTTTTGAAGTTTGTTAAACAAATATTGTTATATTTAATATACCTAGACATTTTGTTTTTATTTGTTGTTTTGTTTGGGATTTCTTTATACAATGGCATGCCTTAATTATTTATTTTAGTTACAATTAACATTTTAATATTAACTTATAACTAACTACATGTACTCGCGACTTTGTCTCCATTTTTATCTAATAATTAAATTTTTATATATTTGTAAAATAGAATTCAGAAATAAAAGGAGCCTAAGCTATTCCTTATTACATCAGCTGTCTGCACAGTGAAAGTGTGTAGCTTGCAAATATACATATTATGCATTTAGTAAAAAGCGGTTATTTTAATATTACATACAGACAATCCATTTTTTTTATTTGTATAGATAATATAATATAACTATCAGTCTTATATCTACAGATATTAAGTATCTATTCATTTAAAAATGGTTTGGGTATTGTTTATATACGTTCATTCATTGCACAGCAGCAATACAAAAGGTTTATTGTAACAGAGTTGACTTCCGTACGTTTGAACATCCTCTAGATACGTCGTTAAAAGGGAAGTCTCTACGGAAGTTATTTTATGTTAAATATGAAATGGGTTTGACACATCTGTCTTTTAACCTAGTCTATAGTCTATGACTTTAAAACGTCGCAGTTTATATCAACATTTTTGAATACCATTAGTTACTTGTAACTAACTTTTGTCTTTTTCACTTGTGTATAAAACTTAGCTATCTTTATTTATTTATTGAAAGGTTTACCAACTAAATATATGCTTCATTTTATTAATGTTAACATTTATTGCTATTATATTTTGTATATGTATATGTAGAGGTAGGTGGTCATTATTACAATAACATATTATAAAACGCGTTATTCTTGCACAACCGATAACGAAATTATTACGAATAGGAGTAAGAGAGGTAGTAAAAAAAAGCTTCTCGCTTCTCTGACTACGATTTTATACCTTGTACCAACCAATAGCTAATAATATAACAGTTTATGCCAACAGTTATTGAAAAATAACACAACAGGTACTAATACACATACAACACACATATAATTTATTATTGGCATATAGCCGTTATCGCCACCTCTATGTATATTTCTAAATTATAGGTAGTAACTACAATCTTAATATCTTTCAATGAGGAAAGTTAATAACTAAAATTACTTAAAGTTAATATGCTAAATGTCATATAATCTTAAATCTATCTCTTTCTAGAGAGACAAAAAAAGGTATTTTAATTAAAGTGACGTGTAACTTTATCTTTAACCTTTATCTAATAAGCTATCAGAGAATAATAAATAAATAAATATCAGTGGACAAATACACAAATTGATAAAAAAAAACTTTTTAAGGGTTTATAAAACAAATAAAAATCTTGACAGTTTTAGTGATTGTCAGATACCTATAGACACCGAAGGTTAAATATTGATTACCAACGTTAGACTGGGATGTTAAGATTCTTTCATAAAAGAGTTCATAGGCTACTCTACTTTTTTAAAAACGAAACTCTATAACAGATAATAGGTACTGAAGTTATGAAGATAAACCGAATTGTTGCAAAATTCTACAACCCAGAAAAAAATACTTAGGCACAAATAATACCGAAGTCGGTAAGGAAGCTATAATGTTTTATGTTTGTCAAATGTCAACGTAGTAAAATGGAAATTACTATTTGGCTTGTTTTATGGATCCGTGTTAAAGTTGAAATGTATTAGGTGCTTGAGAGACACAATTAAAATGTTTTATATTTTTGTTCACTATAAGGGTTGTGTATTTTGTATGTATTTTCACTACATATTACAAAACAAAGTAATTTTCTCTGTCTGTCCCTATGTATGCTTAAATCTTTATAACTAAGCATCGGATTTTGATGCTGTTTTCTTAAATAGATGGAATGATTCAAGAGGAAAGTTTTAATGTAAATAACATGTATAGTATATTCGTGCGAAGCCGGGGCGGGTCGCTATTATTAGGAGAAAAAATACTCTATTGGCCGTTTTCAATAACCTATACGATAAGAGATAGGGCTACCTTAGATCGGTAACCTGGCAACCACTGTATTTTTTCAATATATAATTAATAACAAAAATAATAAAGAGAATAACGAGAATTATTAAAAATGGCCATAAGTCAATCTACTATATCTAATTTTTTAATTCTTCCTCATCCGAGCCATATCTTGTTTCTATATGTTATGACATCTGAACACTTCTACCCAAAAGGAAAACTAGATCTAATCATAGATTAGGTAGAATTCAAATACACAAATCTGTGTTTCCATACGATGTTTTCCTTCGCCGTAAGAGCAGTCAGAAAATATACTTAAGTTGGAAAAACTCATAGATACATGACTGGGCTCGAACCTGGACTACCGAAATGAAAGTCCGTTCCAACACTGATCTAACCACTAGAACACTGAGGCTCTCAGTTGATGATATTCAGAGAGTTGATGATATTTCTCGTATATGAAACATTATTGTGTTCATTAAACCGTAATTTCTGGGTCGCAGTCTCATGTATCTTAGTGGAGACTCTCGTATTATTATTTAACTTTTAAATTCGCGACACCGTAACATTATTATTTTTTATTTCAATATGCTTGACTTCAGAATCTTGGTCTTTGATTTTATATTCATTCTCAAAAAATTTTCATGACATTAAAATATGTTAATAAAGACAGGGTGCTGGGTGAAAAGCGAACAATTAATTTATGTTTTTAGTAAAGGTAATATAAGGAAGATAAAAGGATTTGACCCCAACGTACGCTAGCCCATCGTAGGTTAACATACGAGGTTCGATTCCCGATGGGGACATGTATTTGTGTGATAAACATTTCGATTTTCCGACCGTTCTATTCTAACTTCATAAATGGTGGCGAAACTTAGCTTCTTATGATTGTAGGAGGTTTTTATTCAATGAAAACACGGTTAGTAATAAATTTCGTTGACTAACAACTATAACACAAGGGTATAATTTGCTTACTGTGGGGTTAGATTAATTTATATAATTTGTTCAGAGGTATTGAAATTACGAGTATTATTCTTAATTTTTTATGGAAGAAAAAGCTTTGACTCTATGGTAGTGTTTTGGTGACGACTCGTCAGGATTGGTAACTTACTTACTCCTGTCTCAATAATTTAAGTTCACCCCATCGTTGTGTTCCGTGTTAAATGGTAGGATAGCCGGTAAATTTACACATTTGACTTAAAATACCCTGCACGCGCCACATACTATCGCGCTGGAAATATATAAATAAATAGTACTGGACAAATTACACAAATTGATCTAACCCCAAAATAAGCAAATTATAATATGATTGCATTATGGGTGTTAGACAACGATTCTAATACTAAGAAATACTTAATATATACAAGAATAAATTTAATAAACATCCAGACCCGGAAATACAGACATCTATGATCATCACACAAATGCTTGTCCCAGTCGGGAATCGAACCCGAGCCGGAATGGAATTAGGCGTGGACGCTAATTCCTCGATGAGTTGAACGATGAGTAGGAAACTAGGAGAGTATTGAGTAATCCTCATATTTGCCACTCAATACACTCTGCCTAATCCCGTAAGAGACTTCGCGTGAAGATATGTATGTATCATAATAGATACCTGTTCGATATCTCGTAACATAAAAACTTGACATGTACGTAAATATTATACCGAATATCAGAAGCTTTAAATAACTTTATATGACAAAAATGCTTTTAGATGTACTATTTAAAGGAAACAGCCTACTTATTTTGCACACATTCAATCATATATGACCTGTTTCAAGCAAAAACAGTCTTTAACAAAACGTAATAGAGTCGATCCTCATTTCACCGAGGTTACAGAACTGGATAGTTGTTTAACGATGAAATTGGAGCATCTTTTGAGCTGTCGTAATGGTCTCTGTTCTAATTATACATGCCTAAAGTCAGTTCTGCAACCTATTTTGCTGACGTTTTATTCTTTATGTATGTATTTATTTATTTATTTAACGTATGTCGCCTTAACGCGATAAAACTGCTTTTGTGTACTTTTGAGTATTAATAAGGATGATAATGGTAGTATTACTGGTGCACACTTACTAAACTCATTGTCGTGTTCCGGTTCAGTGCGTAGGGTAGCCGGTAGACTTGCACGTAATTTCTGACAAGCCGAACTCCGGGTAGCGGCGCACCTACAACTGATATGGTGTTTATAATCCACGGTTGTCTCTTACCATTAGAAGACCCGTCTGCTTGTTCTCTGTCTTATGCCATAAAATATAAAAACAAATAAAAAATTTGGCACTCGATACTCTCTGCCCACCTCACAAGGGACCTGGCGTAAAGATATACATGTAAGTGAATATACAGAACTTATTAAAACTTACTCATAAGTTAGCGGGACAAGTTTTTGCTCAGTCGGCTGAGCAACTATGACTAGAGTTATCAGTTCACAGGCGAATGGGCAAAATCGCCTCACGATAGCAGTTAATATCACCAAGACTTTCTTAAAAATATGTTTTGCTGAAGGGGAACATTTGATAAGAAACATGGATTAACGCATTCCCTGCCAGCAACGCATATACGCGTTTCCGTTACTTTCATTCAGTGCCTTGGACGCGTCTGTGAGTTCATATATTTAGCGAGCTTTGTCCAGTGCTTTTAACGCACATACGAGTTCTATTAATTTTGCAATATTCTACTTATGTCTAATATATTACTATCAATGTTACCGTTCGCACTTTTCAGTTTCGATAGTCAGTTAATTTGTGCATTTTACGCTGCTTTAATTTATTGATTTCTTTAATTTCTTCATTATAAACTAAAATAGTTGATATATGACTATAAAACATCAATTATAAACATTAAATTATTTAATTTAAAACAAAGTTATCGTTTCTTTTGATGGAATCATAAGGTACTTGGTCCCAATAGAAACAAATCATCATCAAATTAGTATGAACTCATATGTGCGTTTGAGGCACTGGATGTAGTTAGTTATACGTACATGAGCGTTTGAGGCATATAGAAAAGTGCAGCATGTGGCGAAGATCTAGAGAAAAGAATAGCAGTGAATGCGTTAGTACCATTTCGGTCGCCATAATATTAGTGATCGTTATTGTCATATTCCGTTGTGGAGGGTAAGTTAGCTGGCAGACTTGCATACAGTTTTAAACCACGACTATAAGATTGTGAAGTAACATTTGTGGTGTTTATTGGTAACGGTTGTCTTTTAGCCAACATATTTACTAACTTATAATATACTAGCGGCCCGTCCCGGTTTTGCTCGGGTGGAAATATAGCCTATGTCATTCAGTGACAATTCCTTGCATTTTAAATCTCTAACATCTTCGAATATATTCATTCAAATCTTATTACATGAAGGGCCGTATTGATTTTTATTAAATGTAGAATATGGTTACTCTATTGGACAAGGATTAATGCTGTATTACTTAAAATCACTTTGTAAATAAGCCATTATTTCTAGTAAAAATGTTGTTAAGTTTGTCATGTGACTCGGTAGTCTAGTGGTCAGAAGTCAGATGGCAGTCACACTGTGTAAAAACGGTTGTCCTTGTCAAATACACTAATTTTGGTAGCAGAGTCCGATATCAACAGATTTAATAAAAATCCGGCCAAGTACGAGTCAGGCCCATAAAAAACGGAAAAAAATCAGGTTCCCCGTGTTAGTCCGGGTTCCGTTGTAGAATAAGCCAACTGCCTTCCACCCAGGCAGCTCGTAAGAGGCGAGAACAGGGTATATTGTCACCAACACCGTGACATTGACTAGGTGGTAGAGTCCTGCAACAACTCGCCCGGATTGGTACCACCACCTTACTTATTCCTGCCACAATAGTGTCAGTGCTCGCCATTGTCGTGTTTTGGTTTGGAGGGCAGGTAGCCGGTAAACTTTATCACGCAAGAGGCTTACTATCCCAGCCTCAGGTTAGCAACGCACCATTTCCACCTTTAGTGTCTATAGGCGACGTGTATTTATTACCATCAGGAAATCAGTCTCCTTGTTTTCCTTCCAATATTATAAAAAAAAGTTTGTTGTATGGGAGCACCCTTTACATAATTTTTTTTTGTATTTGTAGGTATAGCGGAAAAAAATACATTATATGTGAAAATTTGATCTTTCTAACTATCATGGTTTTTGAGATAGCTTAGTGGCAGACAGATAGAAGGACAGTGAAGTCTTAGTAGGTTTAGTACGGTTCTGTTTTAACCGTTTGGTTATGGAACCCTAAAACGGAAAGTCAGTCAAGCTTATTAGCAGAGACTAGTTGAAAATGAGACCACCACAATTTAAACTTAACATAAAACTTAGTGTTCGTTATTGTCGTTTTCCGGTTTGGAAGTTATGGCAGCTTATAAATTTATTTGCGGCTATAAAGGTAACATTGTAAAGCTGGATACACCAATGGTGGAATAAACAATGAGCGATGGGGTTTTCACATCCCGAAGATAACTTTAACATTTTATGAAGCGTGCTACTATTTCACTCGCGCCTGTTATTTATTTATTAAACGTAAATAGCTCACAGTTCACTGTTGTGAAATTCATCAAAATATACAAATAAAACTATTAAACTAAACCACGCGACGAAGAAAGATATTTATGGATACAGCCTTATTTATTAAACTCTTACATAAATGCTAGTGAACTCATTCGGAAAGCCTGGTAATTATATTTTTAAATAATCGACGTAATAAAGGAAGGTCATACCGTATCAGCTCTAACATCACAAGTGTAATAAAACATTTTGTCACGCGATAGTCCTACGGCCTGAACCAACCTTATTAACATATACTTTGTATGACGACCTTAAATATTATAAAAAGGTGAACTTATGCTTTATTATATTTATTATCGCCTCTGTGGTCTATCGTACGCCAGTAAGCCGTGTAAGGTCCGGGGTTCAATTCTCAGGTCGATCAACTTTTCTTAAATGTTTTTCAGATGATTCTGAGTAAGCACATTGCCCGGTATTGGAATGTGCCCGAAGTGGCGATAGGCTCGCTATCTACTACATTATGTGCCCTGGTACCTTGGCTAATCTTCTAGTATATCTACTGGAATTACTAGTCGTGGATATACTAGCACACCTCCGCTTCTGCCTACCCCTTCGTGTTTTTTTTATGTTTTTTTTTGTTATTAGTTCCAGGTTTTGGAAGATTTTTTTATTCAAGATGAAAATTTTTTCAACTGATTTCTTCACCTGTTTGTGAGTTAAAAATTTGTCTATGAAATAGCTTGAATTCAGTATGTTGTTAGAATTGCTATTTTTGTTGGTGCAAGCATAAACATTGTATAAATAATTCATATTTCATTAACGCTACTAAGTTAAGCATTAGCTAAAAATAAGAAAAAAATAATAAAGAAAAGTGTTTTAGTATTCGTACAAATCTAGAATTTGGCATTTTTTATGGTATAAGACAGCGAACAGGCACACGGATCTCCTGATGGTAAGAGATATCCGTGGCCAAAGACACCATAGACGTAGGTGTGCCAAAGACACCATAGACGTTGCCCTGTGGACGGGCTGTTAGACCTGATGTGCAAATCTACCAACTACCCTACCTGCCTGAACGAAACACGACAATGTCACTATGGCGGCAGGAAAAGGTGGTGAACCAGTGTGTTGCAGTGAAGAATCAAGATAAAACTAGAACAATAAAATAAAGAATACAAATACAAAATATGTAATTTTTAATGTAAAATATAAACTTAGGATTGACCTATCACCTGCCCGACCGCCGACCCGGTGCGAGCGCGGTCGATGACACATGAGGTCCTGGGTTCGGTTCCCGAGTAAATTATAAGTTTTATTAGTTTATCTGAAAAAAACAACGTCGCCCGAGATAGAATTTATGTCGGCTAATCTCGGGTGCACAAGTATATATCTCTACTAGACCCTTTAAGGATATAAGCGTGATAATATTTATTTAACTAAGGGCCTCTTTCACCACGTCTGAGTAAAGTATCAATTAACTACTCATTGATTAGTACTACTTGACAGAAAAAAACTATTAAATAAATTAGTTCCATTTTACGTTACTCGGGCTTTGTGAAATTTCTGCGTTTACTCATGACTTTAATGAGCGATTAGCTTACTTATAACTTTACTCAGACGTGGTGATAGAGATCCCAAGTATAAAAAACTCAAAGTGTATTATTTACTAACAAACTACTGTTTATCTTGAAAGATATAATAACTAAGTTGCAAGGCCACAATGCTTATGAGTCAATTGGTTTATCGATAGTCTGATAAGTTATTAGCAATACGGCGATGAGAAAATATATTAAATTTTAGAAATTAGGTCGCGGAAGTCTATTAGATGCTTCAATTGGGGTTAAGCGCCTTTTAACTTGAATCTTAGGAGGCTAGAAACTATAAAATATGCTCTTGTCTGGTTATTACCTACTAATTCTTAGAATAAATGTTTTCAATTAATATTAAATTGAGTGGGAAATAATTGAAACGCAGTATAATTGTAAAAACCGACTTTAATTTGATTATTTGACATTTATTACATTAAATATTAGACATTATTATTAATTTTCAACGTTTGTGTTACAAATATCGGATTATAAGTGTATAAAAATACTTAAATTTCAATATTTGTGTATACTAAATGAAATACTAAGCACTAGCTGTCCCATTGAACTTCGTACCGCCTGCAGTTAGGGGTATGCAATATGGATGTTGACCGATTATCAGACCTATCTAGATTATGCACACAAGATTTTATGAAAACGGGAAAAAGCCTTATGTCCGTCTCTTCGTTTTAATCTAACTCCTCACTGTTTATTGGCTACATCCGTTCAGCCGTTCTTGAGTTATAAATATTGTAACTATCACAACTTATATCTTGAGCAGTAAAATGATAAAAATCGATTTCAATATGAATACTTGTCATGTAAATTAAGCAGTATAATGTGTAAAAGTTTGTAACATAACTGACGGATCTAGATCAAACCCGGTTTTAGAGTATTATGCACATCTCACCCAGTGCCTTACCTATTCCTACTGACATAATGATAATATTATGTTTCAGTAGCGAGGGTAAGGTAGTCGATAGACTCGCACACTAAGCCTAAAATTTGAAATAAGACGTTCGAGTTCTTTGAATAAAGATTTATATCTAGGGTTTCGTACCTGAAAGGTAAAAACAGAACCTTTTTAATACAACTCCACTGTCTGTCTGTCATCTGTGATTTCTAGAAAGTTGAAATTTTCAGATTATATTAATATTTATTTTATCCTGTTTTTAGTATTTATTATTATGGCGACAAGAAAAATACATAATCCATGAAATAATCTTCTTTCTAGCTATAACGGATAGAGCATGGTGACAGATAGACAGACAGATACACAAACAGAGAGAGTGAATATAGTAGCTGGCAAATTTGTGTGATTTGTCCAGAGATATTTATTTATTTATAATAAATCAAAATTTGATAAAACAGTAAATGACCAATATCTAGAAATATAGAAATATATATTAGTCGCATTAAAGCGTGCCTTTGTTGATAATAGAACCAGAGCCTAGCTGACAATCGATGAAGTAAGCTAACCACTCAACTAACTCGGCGATGAAAGTTAAAAACTGCAAAATGAAACTAATATCGTTGAATAAGTTGCGCCACATGCTGACGACATATAAACGCTTTTTTCTGAGGTTGCCGGGATGATGCTTGAACTTTTGTCGAGCTTAACGATACTTTCTAAATCAAAGTCATCTTAAGTAGATTATATTTGTTTTCTGTGAGAGAAAACGTATTTGTATTATTTTTTAATATATATGTATTGTATATTGGTATCAAAAAAATCGGAATAATACGACTTGGACTCGCACATGACAGATTTCATGCCATTATCTGTAAAAACGACAAAAATCAAGTTTTTTTTTGTATGGGAGCTGCTGTAAATACTGATTTTGTTCTATCATTAGTATTTTCTATAGCAGCAATAGAAATATAACGTCTATAAAAATTGAACCTTCTAGCTATCGCGGTTTATTAGATACAGCACGGTGACAAACAGATAGAGAACGGACAGCGGAGTCTTAGTAATAGGTTACCATTATTACGCTGGGATACGGAATAATAAAAAATATCAAATTCTGATCACGATAACGCCGAAATGCTTGTATTTATTTCAATTATGTAAAGTTAAATTATCTATTTTAATTTCGTAGTCAAAAATATTTATTATTCTAGAATATAATTAAATGTTTTGTGTTACTTTAACTTAATTTTTCCGACTTAAGTTTTTACGACGATTTTTTTCATATTACTAAATAATTATCATCCTCAATTGATATCAACATTAAAAAAATGTATATTAATAAAGGAAAAATAATTAAAATCGTATTAACTAAAAAAAATGGTTTCACACCCATTATCCCCGAAAGGGTGTATCCACGACTCGTAAGTTCTACTAGTCCACGATTAGCCGAGGTACTAGAGTCCATGATGTGATAGGTGGCAAGCCTATCCCCACTTCGAGCACATTCCGATCCCGGACAATGTAATGCTTGCTCAGAACAATCTTAAAAACATTTAAAAAAAAGTTGCCCGATCTAGGAATTGAACCCAGGACCATACGCGATTAACGGTCTTATTGATTAATATTATTTTTATTTAGATAACAATGATAAAAGTCACGAGATTGTATAGTAGTGTAACGTTTATAGGTCAATCATATTTCCTTGTGAAACCACTCTGGAGAGTACTGCAGAAAATTATAAGGAGCTCTTTTAGAAATTGCCTTAGCGAGGAACTCTTTAAGATGAATATTTTATCATTTTCTTCCATTCTTATATTTAGGTATTGTAGAGACTATTCCAAGGTTCATTTGATTTCGATTTATATTAAACTCTTTGGACCATGTCACGTAATAAGGAACATAATATATTGCAAGATATATAGAGTTGAATAGAATAGAAAATACTTTATTTCACATAGACCTTACAAACGGTTATTGTGACGCGTCTATGTAATTCTAAAATTTAACAGCGGATCGAAACGCGGCCACTCCCTAAGAAAATCCGACGAAAAAAACTAGGGTTTGTTTTTAAAATTAATTGTTTTAACAATTTTTTTATGATATAAGACAGCGAACAAGCACCCAGGCCTCCTGATGGCAGGATCCTGGTGTCACTGTTTGTGGTCGGGCCGTGAGACCGTATTTGCAAGTCTACCGGTTTACCTACAATTAAAATAGTATTAAATATACATAATATATTTACGAGGATAGTACGTGGAGCAACCCGTACCAAGTATTTATATTGGCTACATATTCACCAATCTTATAATAACCTCTCTTATGTAATTTAGATGTTATTAACTTCAGTTTGAAGAGCCGAATTAAATTTTTGTAAAGCAAACACTTGTTGAATGTTGATCAAATAGATAGGGTACAACCTCTGAAATATGATCTAATTTTTAATTAAGTATTTATTTTTTTAGTTATCAAAGTAATCGAGTACTAAATATTCAAAAAATATAGAAAAAAGACAGTCGATTCATATTTTAAATAACATAACAAACTTCATTCCTGTGGGTTAATCCTGTGTATCGAAACAGGATTTTGGTTTATTGCTAGTTTTTTTCAGATTTTGTTTACTTTACATGGACCATTCATATAAATATAATATTGCTAGTCTTTGTGTTCTTTATGGAGTATTATTTAATAAAAAAAGTTTCAGAGGGAGAGATTGATCACCGCTTTCATGAAGAGTTGTAAAAACAATTGTCTTATTTATTTTAGGAAGTCTCTCATCCTTTTTTTGGAAACCCCATCACTGACAGCTGGTTTCGCATAAGTATGATACGAGAAAAGATGTCCTTAGAATTTAGAGTCGTCAGATGAGTGGTGATCGCCAGACATTATAACAAAAGTTCTCAATTAAATAAATTGTTGCGGAATAAATATGAAATTTTGAATATTTTATTTACAAACGTTTCAATTACACAAAATTTTCGTTACATATTATCAATTCCTAAAATAAATTATTGTAGGTATACTTAATAATATTATCTACTTATATGTTATATTAAGTTAATTGAAATGATTCACAATTAACATTTAATAAATGCTATTCCGATGCCGATGGTATAAAAATTGCCCAGATTTTTTTTCTTTCTATCTGGCAACCTTAACAACATTGTAGTATAGACGACCACTAGTTCCAGTTGTGGGAATCGGCAATAATATCCGATAATAGGCAAGTACCAACGAGATTAACTCGGTTTCCAGATGCGGAAGGGACCGGGGGCGCTGATTTGCAACGTAAACTGGACTTGCTTAATGGCGCTCTTGATGCTGAACGTGCTGAACAGGCGCGGCGGCAGCTCCAGTACGTGGCACATTGTGAGTATTACATTTTAATATCACTGGAAAATAACAAACAAACGACTTTTCTGATAGTATGAAGTGTGAATCCGGTGTCTTTACCATTAGTTAAGTATATTAAGCCTCTTGCATCTGTAAGTAAAATGGCTGAATAGCCCTGGCCTTGCTTATACCTGCAGCTACAACATCAGCGCTTACCAGTATCATTTACCAATTTAAATACGACAGCGAACTGGCAAACGGGTCTCCTGCGGGGCTATTGTGTATCTTTTTGACAGTTAAATGATATGAACTCCAAGCTCGAATTTTCGTATATTCACTGTCAAATGGCATGTTTCGTATTGTCTAACTCCAGCCAACAACTAC